>JBBBDQ010001240.1:1172500-1235000 GCA_037127315.1 Ascarosepion bandense | reverse complement strand
AACTACCATTGCCACAAAGTGGGGGTTCCGTTTATATATCTATCTAAACTTATTTATAAATGTGTGTGTCTGTGTGTGTGTCTCTGTGTGTGTGTGCGTGTGTGTGTCCATTACCTATAGACTCCGAAACGGCTGAACTGATTTTCTTGAAAATTTACACAGTTGTACTATAAGCGTCTGCGAGTGTTCTTAGCTAGGTTTTGTGTCGAGGTACCTCCGATAAATATCGAAAATCGATAATCGAAAAAATCGGGTTATAGAAGGAGTGGTCCGATTTTAATCAAATTTGATAAACTCATAGACAAAGACATAAGAAACAATATTCAGAAGTTTCAAGGTTGCAGTTCTTATAATAGTGCAGAAAATCGATAATATATATATATATATATATATATATATAAAGCAAGATATTTGTGTGTGTGTCTGTTTATCTGCCTGTATGTCTGTATTTTTTCAGCCCTTTTATTTTAGTTTTTGCTTCGGGTTTGGTTCTAAGTAGGTATAATTGTAGTTCTTAGTCTCAGCCATGATACTATTTACTCAGAAGACTTATTTAGCCTTCAAAATTCAGTTTACAATGAAAAAATCTTATTTGATATCGATACCAGGAAACCAAAACTTGACTTACATCCATTCATTTTTCTTTCAGTCTACGGTTTCACTTTAACTGGAAACAACTATTGCTTTTTAGTCTTTCGTGCCAACGTCCAAATACTCTGAGCTCCAGGACCATGGATTAGTTTTAAAGCTTTCATTACACCCGAGCAACGCCGGGCTATACTGCTAGTTGATTATAAAATAGAATTGATTCCTCATTTTATATCCACATAATTTAATTTTTCATAAAATTCTGAGTAGTCATGCATCCACCTTTTCTCAATACTGATTAGCTACACAGGTATGTCCTAGATTTAATTCTTTTTTTCTATACGCCTTGTCCCTTCTGGACGTTGACGACCATAGCCCTCCACATTTCCTTATCCCTTGTCTATCTTAACACTAACTTGTTACTCCTCCCAAACCCTGCTCTGCCATCCATTTGCTCAAGCCCATTAAGTATGTCAAGCATTTCCCGTCTCTCTTTCTCTTTATCTGTCCTGTGAGTATCAGATTCTCCAAGCCCTCCTTCCTCATTACATTTCCCAGAAACTTCCGTCATCTCTTCCTGATTTTAAGTATCATTTTCCTTTTCGTTTCCATCCTTTCCAAAACTTCGTCGTTGCTCACATATTCGGTCCAGGGTGTTTTGGAGTAGTTTTCGCACTGAAGGTTATAATTCTGCTCTGTCGGTTGCTAATCAACTTCAGTCAGTGCCATATGTGATACACGCTTGGGCGATCATGTCTCGAAAGAGACATGACTGACTGGGCAGAAGATTATCCCGCAGTAGGTTGCCATTGCTTTCTGCGGTAGACTGGTTGCCGACCAAGGCTATAGAACCCAATCTGTCCTGCTATTTGACTCACAGCTAGAGGGGAAAGAAATGTATTATATTATTATGTAGCAATTAGTGGGGGATCGGTTTCCTATTGTTATTAAGTAATAAACTGATCCCCCACTTTATGACCATTAGAAACCTTAATCATTATTCCAACTATTATATTCAGTCAATCAGTTAAGTGCCATACGTGATACACGCTTGAAAGAGACATGACTGACTGGGCAGAAGATTATTCCGCAGTAGGTTGCCATTGCTTCCTGCGGTAGACTGGTTGCCGACCAAGGCTATAGAACCCAATCTGTCCTGCTATTTAACCCATAACTGGAAGGAAGAGACGGATTAATACCTTTCCCAAGGGTATTTGCGCGTAAGTGAATACAATGGATTCAACTGGAATTCGAACTCGGCTCCCCGGTTTCTCGTTCCGAGCCGATATCCACTGTACCACAACGAACTTAACGTACCCAAAATGTTAGGAACTTGGTAATCTTCCACTATAAACTGACTCCTTAGTATTCGGCTAACTGCCGACTAATATCAACTGCCGAGTAGTTTTACTGAACTCCATAAGAACTTCTATGAACTTCCTAAGAAGTCTCAAGAAATTCTCCCGTTAACTTCCTGTTAACACTTATTAATATAGGAGGGAGAGTCCATTAACTGAGGAATAGGTGTGTTTCCCCATAACACAGGGTATCCTCATCATTTTTTGTGTAGAACCACATTTCGGTTGCTTCAAGTCTTTTCTTCATCTTTGATGAGATTGTCCAGCATTCAGTGCCATATTGAAGAACTGACATCACATAGCAATCTAGTACTCTCTTCTTTGTTTCTAGCGAAATTGTCCTGTTTCTTAATACTTTGCTCAACTTCTTGAATGCTTCCTTGTGCTTTTGGATCTCAAGAATATAAATGTATTAAAACTGCTGTGGTCACAAAGTGAGGGGTCAGTTTATGTATTGATTCTTATATGGAACTGATCCCCCACTTTATATCCAGTATGTTTCTGTAGAACCACATTTCAGTTGCTTCAAGTTTTTCCTTCATCTTTGATGATATTTTCCAGCATTCACTGCCATATTGAAGAACTGACATCACATAGCAATCCAGTACTCTCTTCTTTGTTTCTAGCGAAATTGTCCTGTTTCTTAATACTCTACTCAGCTCATGGAATGCATCCTTGTGCTTTTGGATCTCAGGAATACAAATGTATAGAAACTGTTATGACCAAAAAGTGAGGGGTCAGTTTATATATTGATTGTAATATAGAACTGATCCCCCACTTTATATCCAGTATGCTTCTGTATAACCACATTTCAGTTACTTCAAGTCTTTTCTTCATCTTTGGTGAGATTGTCCAACATTCAGTGCCATATTGAAGAACAGACATCACATAACAATGCAGTACTCTCTTTATCGTTTCCAATAAAATTTTCCTGTTTCTCAATGTTCTACACAGCCTTTCGAACGTATCCTTGACCTTTCCAGTGTTGCACTTTCCGTCCTCCCTTTAATACAGATAACAGTACATTTAGATATTATGTTGTTATGTGCGAGTCGTTAAGGTTATCGATAAAAGAATTATTAAGCAAAAACCTTAAGACTTGCATTAATTTTATAATTAATATAAATTTTATAAAAAATAATCAAACTATTTAGCTACGGAAATGCATTGTAAACTATAATACCCTATTGCAAATTACTTTATTATAGAAGTGTTAGATTATTGTACTATAGAAATGCAACGTAAAACATATTAAATTGAATGATTATTATAAACAATGTTGCAAGAGAAATACATTGTAAAATATAATAATGTATTATAAATAATTTTAATATATACACATTTTAAATAATTTTAATATAAACATTCAATCTGAACTATTGTTATGTATTATTAATCCAATATGGAAACATTATATATATATATATAAACACCTGAAACTGATTCAGAAAGATAAATGTGAACATTTTATTTTATTTGTTTACTCTATCTATCACTCTCATATATATATATATATATTTCACGATTTTCGCTAGGAGAAAACAGGTTCGAATTCGGACAGGAAGCGATTCCTCAAAAATTCTGTCCAGCAGACGAAAATAATATTCTGTTTTTATAAATAATTATCCACTAAAAATAATGTTTAATTAATAAAAATCTATCGGATTAGGAAATAAAAATTTATTTTTTTATTTAGAATTTTTTTTTTTATAATTAAGTCTCCCTAAGCAAGGCATTTAACTGCCACTGGTGAGCAGGGGATTACATAGGAGGTAAGTTATGAGAAAGAGTGACAGGTTATAGGGGGTGTCATGGGAGAGGGTAGAAGAAACATGAGAATACTGATGAGAGTGGATGAAAAAAGAAGCGAGAGAGAGAGAGAGAGAGAGAGAATGAAAGTCAGTGTGATAGGAGATGACTATTGACTTTACATTTAAATTCTTGAAGATTGTAGCTGTCGGTAAAGCAAATAAATGGAAGGGAATTCCACAGGCGGAAAGTGCGAGAAAAGAAGCTGCTGGAGTAGAATTTGCGTTTACAATTTTTCGGTTTCACAGTAAAAGGGTGGGACCTAGTTGCTAATCTTGTTGCTCGAGTAAATGTATGTCTGGGGGTACCAGTGAGCTAAGTTCATCTCAGCAGAACTTTATGATATATATATATATATATATATATATTAAAAAAGGATTAATTCAAAGATGTTGAATAGCCATTTCGATATGAAGATCCCCACGGGGGACGACACATCACCTCAGCAACATGTTGCTGAGGTGATGTGTCGTCCCCCGTGGGGATCTTCATATCGAAATGGCTATTCAACATCTTTGAATTAATCCTTTTTTAATATATATATTTGCTCTGTAATATTTTATTACATGGAGCTCTCTTCCTGTATCATTTTTTAATATTAAAATAAATTTTTAATATTAATTAGGATCGGGTTTTTTGGAATTTACCTTCCTGCTTTTTTCCCTTGGATTGAAGTATCTGAATTAAAATATATATATATATATATATATATATATATATATATCATATTGAAAGAGTACTCGGTGTATAATACCATGTATATCATATATAATATATTTATATTAATAATATATTATATTATAATAATATTATATTATAATATATCATATATAATATATTTATATTAATAATATAGATTTACTTAAGCTATCGCAATTCACATTCGGATTTCAGTGTCGCCAGACCAGACTCTTTTATATATATATAGTCATCCGGAGACAGATTTGTTTCGCTGTATCACAGCTCATCAGTACGTTTAGACATCCGACTGTTTTTTTACCCAGGATTGAAACCCAACCGAATTGGCGTCAGTCGGCGATTCTACCTCTGAGCTATAGGCGCCCGGTAGAAGGAGGCAGACTTTTAGCGTGTGATATATCATGCATACATACGCCAATAGCTGAGAGTGTTCTAATTCATAACTGAATGAACGATGCGTAGATGCTAGAGCAGCTACTGTTTTTTCAATTTCTACCATTCTTCCAGATTGCTCAATCAGGGTGTGAAGGCTTAAATATCTATATCTATATATCTATCTATCTATCTATATAGATTCACCCGGTTCACACTCCACCCACATCTATTGAACAGGTGAAGAGGCTCATCCCTTGTTCCCTGTTTAGGATGTGGTTTCCGGTTTTCTATTTTCTAATCTCTTCACTCTTACGTCGTCCCCTGCGCATCAGTGGCGTTACCGCCTTGCTCGGGGTGATATGATTAAAAAGAAAAAATATATATTATTGTCATCCGCAGACAGATCTATTTCGCTGTATCACAGCTCATCAGTACGGTTAGACTCCGATTGCTTTTAACCGAGGATTGAAACCCGAGCGAATTGGCGTCAGTCGGCGACTCTACCCCTGGGCCAGGGGCGTTCGATGGAAGAAGGCAGTCTTTTTTAGCGCATATCATATTACGCGCCCAATAGCTAGGGTGCTCCAATTAATTTTACTGAATGAGCGATGCGTACACGCTAGAGTGGCTACTGTTTTTCAAGTCTACCTTTCTTCCAGAGTGCTCAATCAGGGTGTGAGAGCGTAAATATATTATATATATATATATATATATTGATATATGTGTCTATAGATAGATAGATAAGTCGATTACGCCATCATGAATGCAGAAGAAGGAGAAAAGTTGCCTTGTGAGAGATATTGTTCAAAGTACCCGCAGCAGACAGTCATTGGCTTGGTTAAAACACTTCCCAGATATTAAAATTTTTGTATTTATTTCAGTTCGGCAACTTCAGTTTATAATTTGCGTGTTAAACTCATTTATCTGCTAACAAGCATGAATTACATTGATTACTAACTCCAAAGCACCAACTTGCACCCGATAATCCGAAATATGGATGTTAAGTAATTTAAATTTGACATATATTTTTTATTAATCATTTTTTTAATTCAATTTTTTGGCCAGTGTAGGGATTTTTTCTACTTGTGACTCATTCTTCTTTCCTTTCCTTACAATTACAGGCAAAACTTGCACATTGAAGCAAGCGTTCCATCGTATACACTGAGACAAGATATTGCATATTCTATAGTATACACACGGCTTCTGAGACGCAAAATGTCCTTCTTTTCCAAACTGTGCTTTCGTCTTCACTATCGCAATGTAATCCAGCAGAGTCGACAGACGAGTGCACAAACACCTTAATTAACAAAAGCGTTTTCACAACACACACACACACGCACGCACACTTCCGGCCATAATTGTTAGGCCACCCAAGTTTTAAAACAATGATATATTTCATACTGTTATTTGTTATAATTATTTTGCAAAATTTTCCAAGGCAACCAAGAAGCCAACAAGAGGAAGAGACTAGCATGGGGAAGAGAGCACAAAAACTGAACACCAAAACAGTTCATTTCATACACATATTGTGCAGCATTAACAAAAGAACCATTCTATTTTCATTAAGAATTATCTACTTGGCAATAAATGCTAAAAATAATATGAAATACATCTCTTTAAAAAAATGGGTTGGCTTAATAATTATGGCGTAATAATTATATATATATATATACATACATACACTTTTTGTAACCGGCGAGAACTGGTCAATTTTTGTATAAACTTTGTATTAAATTTTTTTATGGAGAACCAATTATTTCACTCTCTCTCTCTCTCTCTATATATATATATTATATTATTTATTGAACACTTACAGAAATGCTAGAACTGTTCGATTTCGGTGTAAAATTTTTATATGCTTAATTTTTGTTGGGGGAGAAAAGATTTTCTTTATTTCTTTCCCCCACTCTCTCTCAATATATATATATATATATATATATATATATATATATATGTGTGTGTGTGTGTGTGTGTGTGTGTAGTGTTTCGCAGTAAAATGCCTTGCTTGGGGCGATACAATCATAAAAAAAAATTTTTAAATAAAAAATTTAGATTTTTGCCTTCCTGTTTCCGTCTCTTTTGTTATTAAGTATCCTATATTGTGAAAAGTGGTGAAAATTTGTAGGAATCTGATTTCAAATTTATTATGCCCCGAGGCTTCAGAATACGCCGACTGCACCACCGTGACTTCAGACAGCTGTTTCGATTTCCCACTTGTTGTGTCTAGTAAATGCAATGTTATATTGTAATTGGGTTAATTCATATTCTTTATTTTATGTACCATGTCCTTTCAGGACGTAGGCGATCATGGCTTTCCACATCTCTCTATCCCTGGTGGCTCTTAGCATGCCTTCTTCTATCACACCATGCAACCCTCGTTCTGTCATCCAATAGCTCAAGCCCATAAATCTAGAATATAAATGTATAGAAACTAGCGTGGTCAAAAAATGAGTGATCAGTTTATATATTGATTATAATATAGAATTGATCCCCCATTTTATACGCATATCACAATTTCTTATAAACAGTTGGCATATATATTCTTCTATGTGCCCTGTTCCTTCAAGACGTAGGCGATCATGGCTTTCCACGTCTCCCTGTTCCTGGTGGCTCTTAGCACGCTTTCTCCTGTTACAACACGCAACCCCCGTTCTGTCATGCACCTGATCAGGTCCTTTAAATATGTTATCCGCTGCTTCCCCCCGTCTCTTTTTCCCTCTGTCTGACATGTTAGTATCAAGTTCTCAAGCCCTCTTTCCTCATTGCATGTCCCAGGAACTTTAGTTGTCTCTTCCTGATGCTCAATATTAATTTCTTTTTCGTCTCCATCCTTTGCACCACCTCATCGTTGCTCACATGCTCGGTCCACGATATCCGCAGCGTCCTTCTGTAGAACCACATTTCAGCTGCTCAAGTTTCTCATTCATCTTCGGAAACATTGTCCAACATTCACTGCCATATTGAAGAACCGATATCACATAGCAATCTGGTACTCTCTTCCTTGTTTCTAGTGAAATTGTCTTGTTTCTTAATACTCTACTCAACCTCTAGAATGCTTCCTTCACCATGCCAATTCGCCTTTGGATCTCTGTGTCGCACTTTCCGTCTTCTTTTAGAACACTTCCCAGGTATTTAAATTTCTGTACCTGCTTGATTTTAGAGTCCCTCACCCGTAATTGGCATTTTGGGCTACCCTTTTTGCTGATGACCATACATTCGGTTTTCTTGCAGTTTATTTGTAGTCCTTTCTTGTCACTCTCTTCAGCTACCTTCCGTTTTCTTTCTGTGTCTGCTATCAGCACTGTATCATCTGCGTACCTTATATTGTTTAAATCGTGGCCTCTGATGACGAATCCTGGCATAACTTCTAGGGTTCTCAGAATAGTCTCGCTGTACAAGTTGAATAGATCCGCTGAAAAGACGCATCCTTGTCTTACGCCCCTTTCAGTCTTAGTATGATTGCTGAATTCGTTACCTGTCCGTATGCAGGCTGTTTGCTGCCAGTAGAGATTCTTGAGGTCTTTCCCAAATATGTCGAGGCAGCCAAGAAGTCTGTCAATTCTTTGTGGAGTATTTCGTCAAACGCCTCTGTATAATCAATGAAACATAGTTAAAAGTCCTTCTTCATTTGTATTGCCCTTTCAGAGAGCATCCTAATCATAAATATGGCGTTCCTTGTTTCAGTGTCTTTGACTAAACCGCACTGTTACACTATCAGTTTCAGGGTCCTGGGTATGACGATAAATTGCATCTTGCAGCAAGGTTTCTGATTCATATGTTTAGATTAGCGTGGAATCATCTCTTAATTGTTTTTGTCTCAAGGTTCACCGTAAACCGGAGTGGTAGCACCTGTTAGGGTCCCTGCTATGGGCAAATAGTTAACCCCAAACTGGGGTCGAAATACCATGAAAGTATAAAAATAGATTTTTATAGTGAAAATTCCAGCAATATTTTTGGGAGAGAAAAATATTACCAGCAATATATTTATGAAACTATAAACTTATTTTTTTCAATCTTTTATTTTAGATTTTCTTATCAATATATACATGACCAATTGAATGAACTACATTTCACTGCCTGACAATGGTGAATTGAATACTAACAGTTAATAGATTTTGAGTTGAAGTATGCTATTATTATAACAATGAAAATAACTATATATTTCTATAAATGCTCTACATCTGTATTGAGCACATTTTTTGTAAAAAGTAAATATTGAACTCTGGAATATAATATAAAAAGAATAACAGAAAATTATTTGGAAAGTGCCTTCACAGATAAACAGTTTATAGGCACACACACACACACACACACATACATATGATAAAAACCCAGCAATAACGAAAGTTGCATATAAAAAATGGAAAAGTATAAGCACATTGCTGATATCCTCTGACGAGTAGACGGTCTAATTTCCGGTGTATCCGTCTACAAAACTCTAGAATCGGGATGCTGTCGGTAACATCAATCAGATAAGTGACAAAAGTTTTACTAATTATATATATATATATATATATATATATATATATATATATGTGTGTGTGTGTGCGCGCGCACGCGCTTTACATGTGAAAATATGGAAAACTTTAAAACACTTATCTTAGGACCAACTTAAATATTCGCAGGTAGATCACTCGTCAGCAACTGTAACACAAACTGTTTATATATATATATATATATATATATATATATATAAATATTAAATGTAAAGTTTGATCTTTGATATATATATATATATATATATATATATATATATAATAAACATAGGTCGTGTAGAATTCAACTCTTGATGAAGTCTGCCATATTTACGCTTCAGTGCATTCTTGTGACCAAGTGCGACTAGTTCTTTAGTAAATCCTAAAGCTCATTCCCAAGTACGCCCAAATACTTTGGGCAGAAATCAAATTCTTCATTATTAGAATAGTTTACTTTGCAAAGATATTTCCGAAAACGACTGTGTGAAACAATTAATTACAACAATAATGAGGCAACCATTATTCAAGAACAATCTGGACAAGTACAAAATATTATTTCTTCGTAAGTCGTCATTTTCTAAAGAAGGAATGCGTTTCCATGTTAAAATCATTTTAAATACAATTCTAGCATTAAAATAATTAACGGTGCATTCGTATATTATATTCGTTTCCAATAAATTCTTATTTAAAAATCATTTTCAATTCACTCCTTCAATAAAGTTATTTCTAATACATGACTAACATGAAATCATTTGCAATGAATTCTCATCGTAAAAGAATTTCTAATGAATTTCTATAGCAAAATCATTTTCAACACAATCCTGTAAGAAAACCATTTGCAATGTATTCATGCATGAAGATCATTAACAATGCATTTGTATAGTAAAATAATTTCCGGTATATTTCTATATTAAAATCATTTCCAATGCTTTCCTATAGTAAAATCATTTCCGGTATATTTCTATATTAAAATCATTGGCAATGTTTTCCTATAGTAAAATCATTTCCAATGCATTCCTATAGTAAAATCATTTCCAATGCTTTCCTATAGTAAAATCATTTCCAATGCATTCCTATAGTAAAATCATTTCCAATGCATTCCTATAGTAAAATCATTTCCAATGCATTCCTGTAGTAAAATCATTTCCCATGCATTCCTATAGTAAAATCATTTCCCATGCATTCCTATAGTAAAATCATTTCCCATGCATTCCTATAGTAAAATCATTTCCCATGCATTCCTATAGTAAAATTATTTCCCATGCATTCCTATAGTAAAAGGATTAGCAAAGCTTTCCCATAGTAAACTCATTTCCAATATATTTCTGCAATGGAATAATTTCCAGTATATTCATATAAGAAAAATCATTTTGAAAGCATTCCTTTCGTAAAATCACTCTTAATACATTTCTATAGTAAAATAATTTCCAATACATTTTTTTAGTAAATCATTAGAAATGCATTTTAATACAGAACTATTTTAAAATAGTAAAGTTTTTACAATCAATTCTAATAGGATGTGAATGTTGTTTGCGTAGTCTGTCTTATCTTCTGCCAAACCAAAAATAAAATGATTCAGTACGTATTTCTATCTATGCTTTTTTTATGTTGATAATTTTTTGTTCTGGTTCTCGTCAGACGGTAGCCTCTTTGTATGGGTTTCATATTAGCGATTCACTAGAAAGAAAGAAGAGAGTACTGGATTGCTATGTGATGTCAATTCTTCAATACGCAGTGAATGCTGGACAATATCATCAAAGATGAAGGAAAAACTTGAATCAGCAGAAATGTGGTCCTGCAAAAGCTTACTGGACATAAAGTGGGGGATCAATTCCATATTACAATCAATATATAAACTGACCCCTCACTTTGTGACCACAGCAGTTTATATACATTTATATTCATGAGATCCAAAAACACAAGGATGCATTCCATGAGCTGAGTAGAGTATTAAGAAACAGGACAATTTCGCTAGAAACAAAGAAGAGAGTACTGGATTGCTATGTGATGTCAGTTCTTCAATATGGCAGTGAATGTTGGGCAATATCTTCGGAGATGTAGGAAAATCTTGAAGCAACTGAAATGCGGTTCTACAGAAACATACTGGATATAAAGTGGGGGATCATATTACAATCAATATATAAACTGAACCCTTACTTTGTGACCACAGCAGATTCTATACATTTATATATATATATATATATATATATATATATATATATATATATATTTATATTATATTAGATGCAACCAAAAATGCCAAATACAGGTGGGGGATACCAGAATCAAACAAGTACAAAAGTTTAAATACCTAGGAAGTGTTCTAACAGGAGATGGAAAGTGCGACACAGAGATCCGAAGGCAAATTGGTATGGCAAAGGACGCGTTCCAGAAGCTGAGTAAAGTACTAACACACAGGAAAATTTCACTAGAAACAAAGAAAAGAGTGCTGGATTGCTATGTAATGTCAGTTCTTCAATACGGCAGTGAATACTGGACAATATCATCGAAAATGAGGACAAAACTTGAAGCAGCGGAAATGTGGTTCTACAGAAGGATGTTGCGGATATCGTGGACTGAACATGCAAGCAACGTTGAGGTGTTGGAAAGAATGGTGACGAAAAGGAAATTAATACTGAGCATCAGGAAGAGACAACTGAAGTTCCTGGGACACGCAATGAGGAAGGAAAGCTTGGAGAACCTGATACTGACTGGCCAGATAGAAGAAAAAAGAGATAGAAGAAAGTAGCGGATACTATATCTGCAGGACCTGATCAGGTGGATGATGGAACGGGGGTTGCCAGGAGTAACAGGAGCAAACATACTAGGAGCACAAGGGATAGGGAGACGTAGAGAACCATGATCGCCTACGTCCTGAAAGGACAGGGCACATAGAAGATGAAGAATTGGCGATTCAGTTGAAAAAAGCTGGCATCGCACCCGCACTAGGGATCTTTTTCTTATTTTAGGCGAAGCGATTTCCGACGATCAAGCGAAGAAAGCAGACCAGATTGGGAAAACGCAATGAAAAAAAAAAATAATTATTAAAAAAAAAATAAATAAATAAAAATGATAAAATAAAAATAAAAAAGCTCTTTAATTTCCAGATGAAATGAAAACAAACAAAAAAAACAAAAAAAAAAAACTACAACAAAAATTGAACAGGTGAAGAGGCTTATCCCTTGTTTCCTGTTTAGGTTGTGGTTTCCGGTTTTTCTCTTTTCCAATCTTTTCACTCTTTTTTTTAATTTATTTATTTATTTCAATTGGAGTAAATAGACTAAACTATCGCCCGGTTCACACTCCACCCACGGCTATTGAACAGGTGAAGAGGCTCACCCTTGTTTCCTGTTCAGGTTGTGGTTTCCGGTTTTTCTCTTTTCCAATCTTTTTCACTCTTACGTAGCCCCCTCGCATCAGTGGCGTTTTCGCCTTCCTTGGGGTGATATGATTAAAAAAGAATACAAAAGAAAAAAAATCCTTTCTCGGAAAGAAGAGAAAAGGAGACGTGGGGAGAAGCTGAGAATTTTATGTTGATACTTTGTTCATTCCTACCCTCGACTGCAATCACTGCTGGGATGACACACGCCAACTTGCTTCTATCAGCCTCACACAACAGACCGTCGTCATAATTTTACGATTTACTTTTGTTCCGGATAAGAAACATGTGTTAAAGAGACGAAGAAAATAGATTGACGATTCAATGAAAATCCAAATTTTAAAATCTTTGAATGTGTAAAAAATAGTAAGAAATTAAACAAAATTTAAAACATATCAACATCTCTAATATCATTTTAAAATCAGATTATTTCAAAAGGAAAATACATATGAGAAAAGAATAGTAAAAAATTCCCCCTCATTGTTAATAATAATCTTTATGAAAAATAAACTTTCCAAAGAATAAATCCCGTTTTATTCAGGAAACAAATTTCAATTCAGTCTACAAGAAAATAATTTACAAATAATTAATAATATTAAAATTATTTCCAATAGTAAAATGATTTACAAAGAATACATTTCCCTATTAAAATATTTTCCAATGAGTTCCCCCAGTAAAAGCATTTCCAATGCTTTCCTGTAGTAAAATCATTTCCAATGCATTCCTATAGTAAAATCATTTCCAATGCATTCCTAGAGTAAAATCATTTCCCATGCATTCCTATAGTAAAATCATTTCCCATGCATTCCTATAGTAAAATCATTTCCCATGCATTCCTATAGTAAAATCATTTCCAATGCATTCCTATAATAAAATCATTTCCAATGCTTTCCTGTAGTAAAATCATTTCCAATGAATTCCTATACTACAATCATTTCCAATGAATTCCTATAGTAAAATCATTTCCAATGCTTTCCTGTAGTAAAATCATTTCCAATGCATTCCTATAGTAAAATCATTTCCAATGCATTCCTATAGTAAAATCATTTCCCATGCATTCCTATAGTAAAATCATTTCCCATGCATTCCTATAGTAAAATCATTTCCAATGAATTCCTATAGTAAAATCATTTCCAATGCTTTCCTGTAGTAAAATCATTTCCAATGAATTCCTATACTACAATCATTTCCAATGAATTCCTATAGTAAAATCATTTCCAATGCTTTCCTGTAGTAAAATCATTTCCAATGCATTCCTATAGTAAAATCATTTCCAATGCATTCCTATAGTAAAATCATTTCCCATGCATTCCTATAGTAAAATCATTTCCCATGCATTCCTATAGTAAAATCATTTCCCATGCATTCCTATAGTAAAATCATTTCCAATGCATTCCTATAATAAAATCATTTCCAATGCTTTCCTGTAGTAAAATCATTTCCAATGAATTCCTATACTACAATCATTTCCAATGAATTCCTATAGTAAAATCATTTCCAATGCTTTCCTGTAGTAAAATCATTTCCAATGCTTTCCTGTAGTAAAATCATTTCCAATGCTTTCCTGTAGTAAAATCATTTCCAATGCTTTCCTGTAGTAAAATCATTTCCAATGCTTTCCTGTAGTAAAAACATTTCCAATGCTTTCCTGTAGTAAAAACATTTCCAATGCATTCCTATAGTAAAATCATTTCCCATGCATTCCTATTGTAAAACCATTTCCAATGCATTCCTATTGTAAAATCATTTCCAATGCATTCCTATAGTAAAATCATTTCCAATGAATTCCTATTGTAAAATCATTTCCAATGAATTCCTATTGTAAAATCATTTCCCATGCATTCCTATAGTAAAATCATTTGCAATGCTTTCCTATAGTAAAATCATTTGCAATGCTTTCCTATAGTAAAATCATTTCCCATGCATTCCTATAGTAAAATCATTTCCCATGCATTCCTATAGTAAAATCATTTCCCATGCATTCCTATAGTAAAATCATTTCCCATGCATTCCTATAGTAAAATCATTTCCAATGAATTCCTATAATAAAATCATTTCCAATGCATTCCTATAGTAAAATCATTTCCAATGCTTTCCTATAGTAAAATCATTTCCAATGCTTGCCTATAGTAAAATCATTTCCAATGCTTTCCTTTAGTAAAATCATTTCCAATGCTTTCCTGTAGTAAAATCATTTCCAATGCATTCCTATAGTAAAATCATTTCCAATGAATTCCTATAGTAAAATCATTTCCAATGAATTCCTATTGTAAAATCATTTCCAATGAATTCCTATTGTAAAATCATTTCCAATGCATTCCTATAATAAAATCATTTCCAATGCATTCCTATAGTAAAATCATTTCCAATGCTTTCCTGTAGTAAAATCATTTCCAATGCTTTCCTGTAGTAAAATCATTTCCAATGCATTCCTATAGTAAAATCATTTCCAATGCTTTCCTATAGTAAAATCATTTCCAATGCTTTCCTGTAGTAAAATCATTTCCAATGCTTTCCTGTAGTAAAATCATTTCCAATGCATTCCTATAGTAAAATCATTTCCAATGAATTCCTATAGTAAAATCATTTCCAATGAATTCCTATAGTAAAATCATTTCCAATGAATTCCTATAGTAAAATCATTTCCAATGCTTTCCTATAGTAAAATCATTTCCAATGCTTTCCTATTGTAAAATCATTTCCAATGCATTCCTATAGTAAAATCATTTCCAATGCTTTCCTATAATAAAATCATTTGCAATGCTTTCCTATAGTAAAATCCTTTCAAATGCTTTCCTATCGTAAAATCATTTGCAATATATTCTTGTTATAAGATTATTTACAATTCATTTTCATAGTAAAAATCAGATTTAGCACAATTACATTCTAAATATAATGACCTTAATCTATTCGAAAACACTTGCTTTCATTCATGCGCACTGATAGATTCCCCCCACCTTTCCTTCTGAATACAAATTTAATTTTTAGAAATTGTTTAAACACATTTTAAATCCATAATTCAAGATAATGATGTCTCATCGCCATTACTTTCTTAATCTCCGGCGTCTTTGTCCGCGCAGAGACTGGGGGGAGGTATAGTGATCAAATCAATAAATTAGCAAAAAACAAAACAAAACAAAAAAAAAACGCAACATTTTTGTCGTTGTTTTTCCATGCAACCCATATTGAAATTCAATTGTTAATATTGTTTCAGGATAATGCTTAGATAATTCAGAAATTTAAGTGCCATATGGAATAAACGCTTGGACGATCATGTCTAGGCAGATGTTTTTTCTGCAGTAGGTTGCCATTACTTTCTACGGGAAACTGATTGCCAACCAAGGCTATAATACTCAAGCTGTTCTGCTATTTAATCCATAGCGGGAGGGTAAAGAGACAGATTAGTACCTTTCGTCAAAGGTGTTTGCGCGTAAGTAAATGCAACAGGAATTCGAACACGGCTCTCCGATTTCTCCACTGCACCACAACGAATTTTCTTTCGACCTTCATTACATTTGTATTGTTTAAGGGAAATAAAATGTTGTATCCGAACTTTGTGACGTCAAAGGGGGGAATTTCTTAGCACGCCTTCTCCTGTTACACCATGCAACCCTCGTTCCGTCATCCATCAGATTAGGCCCTTCAAATATGCTATCTGTTGATTTCCCCTGTCTCTTCTTCCCTCTATCTGGACTGTTAGTATCAGATTCTCCAAGCCCTCTTTTCTCATTGCGTGTCACATGAACTTCAGTTGTCTCTTCCTGATGCTCAGTCTTAATTTCCATTTTGTTTCCATCATTTCCAAAACCTCATCATTGCTCACATGCTCGATCCATGATATTCGCAGCATCCTTCTGTAGAACCACATTTCAGTTGCTTCAAGTTTTTCCTTCATCTTTGATGATATTATCCAGCATTCACTGCCATATTGAATGACAGACATCACGTAGCAATCCAGTACTCTCATCTTTGTTTCTAGAGAAATTGTCCTGTTTCTTAACACTTTACTCAACTTCTGGAATGCTTCCTTCGCCATGCCATTTCGCCTTGGGATCTCTGTGTCTCACTTTCTGTCTTCTGTTATAACACTTCCCTGGTATTTAAATTTTTGTACCTAATTGTAAATGAAAATAGGTAATCTACTTCTTTTTAATGCTCAGTCGTTATTAAAAATTTTTCTTAGCAACTTCTCCATTTTAATTTTTCCTACGATTACTATTCTATTCTGGGCAAGTGTCGACCGAAAGGCGCCTAAAATAAGTTTTTCCTTCTTTTTTTTTTTTAAGCGAGATATCTTTGTATATATCTTAATAATAAAATGGTCCTATTTAAATTAATATATATATATATATATATACATATATATATATATATATATATATATATAATCCTAGTTTTTTACTTGGCGGGAGCATCGGTGACTGTGACTGTAGAAACCAATGTAGGAGTGACAGTCTTTGTTGCAGAGGCTGCATTTATGTTTTGTTTCTGGTCTGTCAGAGCTGTCATTTTGCTTCCTGCGAACCCGCCTCTCCATGGCGACTTGTGTCAGTCGTTGTTAAAAAATTTTTCTTAGCAACTTCTCTGTTTTACTTTTGCCGACGATTCTTATTCTGACGAAGCCGGGTTTTTTTGTTTTTTTTTAGTGAGATACCTTTGTATCTGTTTTAACCATAAAAATGATCCTATTTAAATTAATTATGTTTTGCTGTGGTAAGAAAAAGAACTTCTCCTATATGGCGTATGATACATCATACGCGAAAAGTCTGCCTCCTTAGCTCAGAGGTAGAATCGCCGACTGACGCCAATTCGGTCGGGTTTCAATCCTGGGTTAAAAGTAATCGGATGTCTAACCGTACTGGTGAGCTGTGATAGAGTGAAACAGATCTGTCTGCTGGTAACTATATATATATATGTGTGTGTGCGTATTGCTTTAAAAATCACAAACGGAAATATCTCTCAAGGGATCCTTTTCACCGTTGGTAGTGATCAAAGAAAAAAAAATATTCTCATCAGAGGTGTATAAACTATTAGCGTGGGGGGGATAAAATTGAGGGGGAGATGATTAAGTATATACAATTAGATAAAATAATAAATACATAGGTGAAAGAGGGAGGGGTGAGTGTTAAAAAATGTCCCCGAACAAGTACAACGACTTAACGAACTGTCCAACGGTTTTCTGCTGATGTGTTGTTGGCGAAAGAGATTCCTTGAGAGATGTTTCCGTTTGTGATTTTTAAAGCAATTTGGGATGTGCGTTGTGGTGCAGTGGATATCGGCTCGGAACGAGAAATCAGGGGGAGCCGAGTTCGAATTCCAGTTGAATTCATTGCATTCACTTACGCGCAAATACCCTTGGGAAAGGTATTAATCTGTCTATTCCTTCCAGTTATGGGTTAAATAACAGGACAGATTAAGTTCTATAGCCTTGGCTGGCAACCAGTCTACCGCAGAAAGCAATGGCAACCTACTGCGGGATAATATTCTGCCCAGTCAGTCATGTCTCTTTCGAGACATGATCGCCCAAAGCGTGTATCACGTATGGCACTCAACTGACTGACTGAAGATAATAGTTGAAAACATGATTAAGACTCCTACTGGGCATAAAGTGGGGGATCAGTTTTATATTGTTATCAAGTAATAAATTGATCACCCACTAATTAATACTTGATAATGTAATACATCTCTTCCCCTTCTATCTATGAGTCAAATAACAGAACAGATTAGGTTCTATAGCCTTTGTTGGCAATCAGTCTACCGCAGAAAGTAATGGCAACCTACTGCGGGATAATATTCTGCCCAGTCAGTCATGTCTCTTTCGAGACATGATCGCCCAAGCGTGTATCACGTATGGCACTTAACTGACTACTGTGAAATAATTCGTAGTCGAATGGTCTAAGTCGCACCAGATCAATTGATGGCTTCGCCTAAATTGTTAGGGGATTTTTTTGTCAGACCAGCTGCGAACTTGACCCCATGGAACTGATCAGACGTATTGTCGAGACAAGAGTAAATGGCTGTGCTATCAGCAGAGAAATGAAGTTGAGCCTGATTGATATACCGGGAAATGAGTTCCCGAAATGTTTCTAACAATGGCACCCTCGTCTCAAGAAATGCAGTGCTTCACCAGAGAAGTACTTCGAGGGAGACAGCTGTCAATATTGACCCGATAAGCAAAGCTTACTTTCATAGCACCATCCTGGAAATTTACTTTTCAGAGCTCGTATATATATATATGAAATGCTCGTTGTGTAATCATGGCTGTGAGGTTAAATCAATACAATTTTATTGGTGAAGTTTGTTCAACCTTCGGTAGATTGAAGTACGTGCACACACACACACACACACACACAATATATGTGTGTGTGTGTGTGTGTGTGTGTGTGTGTGTGTGTGTGTGTGTGTGTGTGTGTGTGTTATAGTGAAACACGCCTATTCCTCAGATAATGGACTCTCCCTCCTATATCATTAAGAATTAACAGGAAGTTAACTCGAGAATTTCTTGGGAATTCATAGGAGTTCTAGAGAGTTCTTTAGAGTTCTATTGGAGTTCAGTAGAACTATTAGTTAGTTCCAGTTTGAACATAGTTGGACTAAGGCAGTTGATATTAAGCTTAGTTAGCCCAATACTAAGGAGTCAGCTTACAGTGGAAGATTACCAAGTTCCTAACATTTTGGGTGTGTTAAGTCAATTAGCAACTGACATAGCACAATTATAACCTTCAGTGTGAAAACTACTCCACAACAATATATATATATATTGATTATGTAATTATTTAGATTTTGGTCATAATAAAATTAGACCAATACACAGTTGTATTAAAAAGTGTTTAATAGAATTTTATTGTAGAACTTTTGAATATTCTTCATTTGTAAACGAGTTGTTACGCGACCTAGGTTTCTACCATGTGGGGTCTTCAGGCGATTTGCAATATATACGTATATTAAATGGGGATGTTACAATGGTTTCAACGATAGAAATGTGTATATCTACATTTATGAAAATAGATATATCTGTTGAAATGTGTATATCTACATTTA
Organism: Ascarosepion bandense; assembly: GCA_037127315.1. Lineage (NCBI taxonomy): Eukaryota > Metazoa > Mollusca > Cephalopoda > Sepiida > Sepiidae > Ascarosepion > Ascarosepion bandense. The sequence continues at coordinate 1,215,276 of JBBBDQ010001240.1, read as the reverse complement.
TGAAAATAGATATACCTGTTGAAATGTGTATATCTACATTTATGAAAATAGATATACCTGTTGAAATGTGTATATCTACATTTGAAAATGAAAATAGAAATGTGTATATCTAATTTGAAAATTGAAATATATTTGTGTGTATATCTACATTTATGAAAATAGATATACCTGTTGAAATGTGTATATCTACATTTATGAAAATAGATATACCTGTTGAAATGTGTATATCTACATTTATGAAAATAGATATATCTGTTTGTGTTTTTGCGTGTCTCTTTTCTAACGAACCCTACTCCTCTGAAACTCTTAGACCGATTTCAACCAAATTTGGATCACTTGTTGATCATGGCATGAACCTTTGATGTATGCAGAACATTTTCGAATCAATTTACAGGGTAAGGCAGAAATCATCGAAACGCTTAGAATTTACGAACTCTTCTCTTCCGAGATGCCTTTTTCAAATTCAACCAAAATCGGGGAACTTGTAAGGCCGAGAACACACTCGGATAGACAAAAGCTTCTCTGCCATTCTGAAGATGAGATTTTGATCTCGAAATATTAATGTCTAATAAATAGGTAATAACCAAACACTTCTTTACCTTCCTTTATTTTACTCAACGCATTGTGACAGCCTTCAAGACATAACCATGTAACTATTTTACACAATGCTTCAAGCAAATTACAAAACTTCACTATATATATATATATACACACAATATGAATTAGAACACTCTCAGCAACTTTTAAATCAAAGTCCGAAACTTTCATGTACACAAACATTACCTTTGATGATGTGTTGGTCAGAAGGGTCCTAAGGTATTATATACATTATGACGTTCATTCTGTTTAAATCCATTTGTTTTTCCTTTTCTGCGGGTACAAGTTTCCTTTTGTGTGTGTGTATATATATATATATATATAATATGAATTAGAACACTCTCAGCAACTTTGAAAAACAGTAGCTACTCTGTCATCTACGCATCGTTCATTCAGCAATGAATTAGAACACTCTCAGCTATTGGGCGTGCATAATGATAATATACACGCTAAAAGTCTGATTCCTTCTACCGAGCGCCCGTAGCTCAGAGGTAGAATCGCCGACTGACACCAATTCAGTTGGGTTTAAATCCTGGGTAAAAAAGCAATCGACTGTCTAACCGTGCTGATGAGCTGTAATACAGCGAAACAGATCTGTCTGCTGTTGACTAATATATAACACAAACTTATAAATATACTCGTTTCGAAAAACCCTCCGCGTATATACGCAGAAGGAAAAATGGTTGCAAAAAAGAAACAGCTAAGCATAGGAACATCAGCCAAATGTATTCGGACCGAGCCAGTACGTGGCCCAAAGAAAAAACCCGAGACAAGTAATCATCTAACAAAAAAGCGTTCAATACTTAAGCAGAGCAGAATAAGTAAATTAAACCTAGTGAGCCAACAAACCTACCTTGGTAGGTTCAATTTACTCTTCTACAAAGTGTATATTTTGTTTCGACATTGAAATTACAATGTCTCATCAGGTGGTGTGGAAAGAAATGGAAAGCCTGTTTTCTTATATTTGGCGAGTTGTGTGTGTGATGTTGGTGGGGGTTAGCGATAAGGGAATCTTCTTCTATCTGCCCTGTCCCCTCAGGACGTAGGCGATCATGGCTCTCCACGTCTCCCTATCCCTTGTGACTCTTAGTATGTTTGCTCCTGTTGCTACTGGCAACCCCCGTTCCGTCATCCACCTGATCAGGCCCTGCAAATATGTTATCCGCTGCCTTCCTCTGTCTCTCCTTCCTTCTATCTGTCCAGTCAGTATCAGGTTCTCCAGGCTCTCCTTCCTCATTGCATGTCCCAGGAACTTCAGTTGTCTCTTCCTGATGCTCAGCATCAATTTCCTTTTTGTTGCCATTCTTTCTAACACATCGTCGTTGCTTGTATGCTCAGTCCACGATATCCGTAGCATCCTTCTGTAGAACCACATTTCGGCCGCTTCCAGTTTTGTCCTCATTTTCGATGATATTGTCCAGCATTCACTGCCGTATTGAAGAACTGACATCACGTAGCAGTCTAGCACTCTTTTCTTCGTTTCTATTGAGATTTTCCTGTGTGTTAGTATTTTGCTCATCTTCTGGAACGCGTCCTTTGCCATGCCAATTCGCCTTCGGATCTCCGTGTCGCACTTTCCATCTCCTGTTAGAACACTTCCTAGGTACTTAAATTCTTGTAAATGTTTGATTCTGTTATCCCCCACCTGTATTTAGCATTTTGAGTTGTATCTTTTGCTAATGACCATGCACTCAGTTTTCTTAAAGTTTATTTGTAGTCCCTTCTTGTCACTCTCCACTGCTACTTTCTGTATGAGGTCTTGTAGTTTCCTTTCCGTGTCCGCAATCAGCACTGTAACGTCCGCATACCTTATGTTGTCCAGGTTGTGGCCTCCAATAACAAATCCTGGCGTGTCATCTAGGGTCCTCAAAATATTCTCGCTGTATAGGTTGAACAAATCCGGTGAAAAGACACATCCTTGTCTTACGCCTTTTTCTATCTTTGTGTATCTACTGAGGTCGTTACCTGTCCGTATGCAGGCCGTTTGCTGCCAGTAGAGATTCTTGATTATTCTTATGTCTTTGCCGAAAATGTCGAGGTTGCCTAGCATCTCCATCAATTCTTTGTGTCGTATTTTGTCGAATGCTTTCGCGTAATCAATGAAGCATAGGTAGAAGTCTTTCTTCATTTGTAATGCCCTTTCAGAGAGCATCCTAATCATGAATATGGCGTTCCTTGTTCCAGTGTCTTTGACAAACCCGCACTGTTCCTGCCCTATCTCTGGCCTTATTCTGCTTCTCGCCCTATTCATCAGGATTCTGACAATCAGTTTTGTAATGTGACTCATTAAGCTGATAGTTCTGTGTAGTTCGCACTCGTTTGCACCAGGTTTCTTCGGCAGCGCTATAAATATCGACTTGCATATGTCGTCTGGTATTAGACGATAAGGGAATAAGTTTTATAAATTGTCCGTCAGAATCTTGAAAGAAGTGGGGTGTGTCGGGAATATAGTTGATTAATGAATGTGTCCGGAATTTTGTAGACAGATTTAACATTAAAAGATGGGGTATAGGATTTATGGCCTCATGACTAGACTTTATTATTTGGGTTTATTGGAGGGGGAGAGTAGGGAAGTGTAGAGGGTGTGGAGGGATGGGAATGAACCTATCTTTAATGTTTATTTGTACAACTATAGACTATTTTATAATATACACTTTGTAGTGGATACATAAAAAAATTGTACATGTTCTAAAATATAATTTATAATAAATATTCACAGATCTATATTATATATCGAGCACTGTTTTTAATTAATGTTTTGGGCGTTGTAAAAGTTTTTTCTTCGTTCCTTATTCACTCAGGTGTATATACACTGCTTATAGACAACACGCTAAAATGTCCCTTCTCTGATTCCATACGTTTATGGCTTAGGCAGTAGCGTCTCGAGTTTCGATACCGGCCAGAAGCAACTGGATGTGTCTAGCCACACTGTTGAGCTGTGATACAGCGAAACAGGCTTGTATGTGGATGACTAATATATATATATGTGTGTATGTATGATAGAATAGGTAAAGAACAGGTAAAAATGTGTCTTTAAACATGTTTTTTCTGAGATTTTTTAATAATACACGGATTTAATTTTTTTTTAATTTTTCAAAACAAATAGTATGTTGTTCGAGGCTTGATTTCATATATATGCGCGGACAATGAGCATCGACAGCCTGTTCTATGCTTAAACACTATCCTCAGGCCCGGAAATTGCATTCAAGCAAAAAAAAAAACTGTCTTCGTTTGATTTTTCACCTCATTGTCTGCTTTGACATTTTTATATCTGCTTACACTTTGTCTCTGTTTATTAAGCACCTTCAACATAAATATAGTATAACTTAAAACTATATTTTTATCGTCTGATACCCTCTGACGAGTGAACGGAGTGATTGTTGTATACGGAACTCTGGAATCGAAATGCTGAAGATAACACCAATCATTTAATTAACAAACTTTATATTTGTAAGAAAGTATGTGTACATCAGCGAAATTCTAGGGACTGACACTTGTACAATATATACACAAACCACTGAATATTAGTTTTGTTATCTTTGTCGCCATTTTGTTGTGCAGTTGTGTTGAAACTTCGCTGCAAAGTATAATGACCGGTTTGTTCCGGAAGTAAGACATGGAACAAGAAGGTAGGTTCAAAACAGTATATTAGTATAACAAAGAAACAAGATATTCAAAGGAAGTGTTAATAAATAGTAATATAGAAATAAGTAAGTCCAAAGGTATTATTACGCTGCCTGACTAGTAGCTGTCGTTAACTACTCTCGTTAACCCTCTAGGGTCATTCGTATCATATTTGATACAGTATGAAAACAAGCCTTGAAAGAAATATTTTCCTGAAAAATTTTTTAAGAGAAATATTTTATAAATTTCAAATGAAAGCAGTACTGACTGCTCAGTCAATGAATACCAAATGTTTCCTTATAGGGAAATACCAAATGTTTCCTTATAGGGAAATACTGTATCAAATATGATAAGAATGGCCCTAGAGGGTTAAGTAGTAATTAGTGGGGGATCTGTTTATTACTTCATAATATAGAACTGATCCCTCACTTTATGCCCAGTAGAAGCCTTAACCCTCTAGGGCCATTCGTATCATATTTGATACAGTATGAAAACAAGCCTTGAAAGAAATATTTTCCTGAAAATTTTTTTAAGAGAAATATTTTATAAATTTAAAATGAAAGCAGTACTGACTGCTCAGTCAATGAATACCAAATGTTTCCTTATAGGGAAATACCAAATGTTTCCTTATAGGGAAATACTGTGTCAAATATGATACGAATGGCCCTATAGGGTTAACTACTGTACTTGACTGCTCATAACCGTAGTATTTATTGGCCTTTTAACTTAAAGCAAAATGCGACACAAAGCTTTTTTTAATGTGGGTAATCCTGGCCATATAGCCCGGCCAGGCCAAAAATCCATGTTTGATTTTTTTCCCAGGCGAGACTCTACACTTCGGCGGGGCCTCGACTGGGCCATTACTCTCCGCCCAAAGGCAGAGAGTTCGACAATATGCAGAGTAGTCAACAGACACACTGCGGTGCTGCGAATAATTGCCCTCTGGAAGTCACGCAGGTAATCTATATGTAGCAAGAGGAAGAGTTCCCTCCTCGTAGGAGGGTACCATAACAATCACCTACCATAATAGCGTGACCAGAATGCTCAAGACAACTTGTGATGACTTCAGTCGCAATATTTTTTTTAGATTTAGAGTTGTTGTTCTATTATATTGCTTGCCATCCAAGGCCAAAAAAATTAATCAGCTCCACTATTTAATCATAATCATTATTGTTCACTCAATACAAGCCCGAAGAGCCACTCAAAGTGAAGGGCTACTGAATTAATTTCTTATGGATGTAAAAGGAGGAGGTAGGAATTGTAGATTATGAGGATATTCCGAATAAATAACAGTTAATCATGGATTTAAAGAGGTTAAAGACTGAAGCGAATCTTGGGAAGAATCAGGCCAAATGGAACTTCCTCTTTACAAATGGAATACAAAAGGAATGAGGATGATTTGATCCTGTGTACATGTTATGGGTCTTAGCTGTAATGGTCTCAACGCGTAGAATCTGGGAATTAAGCTTGTCATGTATTTCATTGAAATAGCGATGTGACGTTGCGTTAGATGGAATGTTGCATAGGTTAGCTAAATCCGGTGAGACGACGCAAACTTGTCTTACTAATTTTACTATTTTTAGATATTTACTGAATTCATAGTCCATCAGAATGCGAACTGATTGTTCCTAATTGAGGGTATGGCTTACTTTTTATTGGGTGTTTACATGACTAAGTTGTATATTTAGAAAACTAATTAGTTTCTGTTGATGAATAAATAAAAAAGTTATTATTTTTTCATTTCTTTTAGACATTACTTTAGGATATAGAATTTTTAAACAAATGTCAGGTCATGATGACCTAATAAATCTTTTTTTTTTCCTGTTGTGCCAGGCCTGATAAGAGAAGAATTAAATTCTAAGCTGTTTTTAATTAAACAGTATTATATATTTATATCTACTGGATATATATATAATTTCCTTTGTAAAAGACTTATTTTGCGACCTAGGTTTCTACCATGAGTTGTGTCTTCAGGCGATTTGCAATAACCGATTTTACCGTTTACCGTTTTTTTTTAAGAACACTCACGTGACAGTGTTTTTTTATTTTTTTTATTTTTTGAACGCTCACGTGGCAGGCAATTTTTGAAAGCGCAATTTTTAAAATTACAAGAAATTATAACGTTTTCATCCATCGTTGTATGAACCTAATAGGTATTTTTAGTATGGTTACATTTAGTCATAATTTCTGTTCTTTCATTCAATAGTTCTTTTCTTCCTGAAATGAACTATCTACACATAACATTAGAATATTTAAATTTTGAATCTTGTTAATAAAAAAGCAGTAAATTAACTTCCTAAAATTTAATTCACATGAACATCGAGTGAATTAAAATTCAAATTTAATAAACTGTCAGTTTGAAATATGCACCTGGTGATTGCTTCACGCATGAAACTCCGAGTCGTGCCAAAGATGTAGGATAATATGCATACTTATTAAGATATTATAAACACCTTTAATGAAAAAAAATATTACTATATATATATATATATATATATATATATTTAGAGAAACAGTAGCTACTCTAGCATCTACACATCGTTCATTCAGTAATGTATTAGAACGAACACTCTTAGCTACTGGCGTAGGTTTACATGATATATCGCTAAAAGTGTGCCTTCTACCGAGCGCCCATAGTTCAGAGGTTGAATCGCCGACTGATGACAATTCGGTCGGGTTTCAAAGCAATCGGATGTCTAACCGTACTGATGAACTGTGATACAGCGAAACAAAACTATCTGTGGAAAACAGATCTGTCTGCGGATATACTATACTATATATATATATATATATATTTTAATCATATCACACCGAAAAAGGCGGTAACGCCACTGATGTCCAGGGGCCTTAGTAAGAGTGAAAAGATTGGAAAAGAGAACACCGGAAACCACATCCTAAACAGGAAACAAAGGATGAGCCTCTTCACCTGTTCAATAGACGTGGGTGGAGTGTGAACCGGGCGATAGTTTAGTCTATCTACTTCAACTGAAAAAAAAAAAGAAAAGTAAAATGATTAGAAAAGAGAAAAACCAGAAACCACATCCTAACCAGAGAAAAAGGGATGAGCCGCTTCACCTGTTCAATAGACGTGGGTGGAGTGTGAACCGGGCGATAGTTTAGTCTATCTACGCCATCAAAAAGTGGCATGTCTAGATCCAAACCATCCTACCCACTTTCATAACCCAAATATTAAATCTCCATGATTACATAATTCTCATTTTTGATGAAACAATATAGACACACCTAAAGCATTTTTTCCAACAACCACTCCAGAATTTTCTAAATAACCATGAATTCATCTTATATTTTCAAAATAAATCATTTTCACCATTTATTTTAACATATCACCTGAAGAAGAACAGTCTTTTTCTGAAACATGAACATTTTTGTGTAGTGACATTATGCTTTTATAAACCATTGTAATAATATTACAATACATATGTGTATGTGAGATGGAGAAAGAGAGAGAGAGAGAAAGAGAGAATTTATGTGAAAAAAAGTTTTATAAAGGCATTATTGTGATGTGTTCACTCTTCAGGGTTTTGTTTCTTCAGCAGAAGAATGATTATAGAAACAAAACCCTAAAAAGTGAAGACATCACAATAATGATTTCACAAAACTTCGAAGTCGTCATGACTCTGCTCAATTAAGTGACAAAACTTCTCCACATCAATCCTATTAACGCTCTGTTTCTATTTCGGTATCGAGCACTTTGCGACAAAAAAAAACCTGCTTACCAAAAATTACATTCTACTAATAAACCCCTGAAAAAACACCAAGCCTCATCGCAATTTATGTACAAATATTATCTAATTAATATCAAATATTAATTAGATAAAAATATAGAGATCGATGGATATTATCCAGAGCATTATAAAATACTGAGAAGAAAACTCAACACATATTTAAACGGTTATAAATCGAGATTTATTTCGACAATATAATTTTACATTGTCTCACTAAAACCGTTGGAATATATATATATATATATTGTAACAAAGTTATAAAACTCGTAGTTTTTTTTACCTGCTGTTCATGTATTTACTTTTATAAAGAGTGCTCGATACAACATAGAGCATTATATTGTAATGGTTATTTCAATGGTTTATAAATTCATAATATGGGTACACAAAAATTTTTGTGTCTCGAAGCTGCTATGTGCGCTTGTCATCTGGTGATTGGTTGAAAAAACAAACAATCACCCAATGAGAAGCGCACATAGCAGCTTCGAGACACAAAAATTTTTGTGTACTGATATTATGAAATTATAAACCATTACAATCGTACGCATCGCTCATTCACTAATGAATTAGAGCACTCTGGCTATTGGGCTTGTATAATGACAATATACATGCTAAAAAGTCTGCCTTCTTCTACCGCGCGCCCATGATGCCACTTCAGTCGGGTTTCAATCCTGGGTTAAAAACAATCGGAGTCTAACCTTACTGATGAGCTGTGATACAGCGAAACAGATCTGTCTGCGGATGACTATATATATATACATATATATATAGTGTGTGTGTGTGTTTTGTAGTGCAGTGGATATCGACTCAGAACGAGAAATCGGGGAGCCGAGTTCGAATTCCAGTTGGATTGTTTACATTCACTTACACACAAATACCCTTGGGAAAGTTATGAATCCGTCTCTTCCCTCCAGTTATCGGTTATAATACAGGACAGATTGGGTTCTATAGCCTTGGCTGGCAACCAGTCTACCGCAGAAAGCAATGGCAACCTACTGCGGGGTAATCTTCGGCAAAGTCAGTTATGTCTCTTTCTAGACGTGATCACCCATGCGTCTATCACGTATGGCACTTAACTGACTGACTGAAAAAATGCCTGAAGATAGATATTTTTCGAACAAGATTTTGGTCGGTGAATATATCTATATATTAAAGCTTCTACTGGGCATAAAATGGAGGATCTGTTTTATATTGTTATGAAGTAATAAACTGATCCCCCACTAATTAATACTTAATAATATAATACATCTCTTTCCCGCTAGATTGGACAGATTAGGTTCTACACTGAGTTTTACATTTTCGCCGTTATACCACATTTAAGCTATGCTTAGAAAATAATGATATATATTGAGCTCCACGCCGTAGTGTAATGGTTAACAAACTTGTCTCGTTAGAACAATTGAAACTTAGTAGAACGTTCTATCTTCACTGGATGCTTCATATTTTTGGCCTTATGCCACATTTAAGCCTTGCTTAGTAAATCTTTATGAGTGGCATAAGGCTTACACAGTTGTACTATAAGCGTCTGCGAATGTTCTTAGCTAGGATTTGAGTCGAGGTACCCCCGATAAATATCGATAATCGAAAAAATCGGTTTATAGAAGGAGTGGTCCGATTTTAATCAAATTTGATACACTCATAGACAAAGACATAAGAAACGATATTCAGAATTTTCAAGGTTGCAGTTCTTACAATAGTGCAGAAAATCGATAATATATATATATATATATATATATATATATAAAAGGCAAGATGTTTGTGTGTGTGTCTGTTTATCTGTCTGTATGTCCTTTATACAAATCCACAATTTTTATCCGATTCTCACCAAACTTCACAAATATTCTTTACGCTGAGTCTGAGCTCCAGAACTGTGGATTAGTTTTAAAGCTTTCATCACACCCGAGCAACGCCGGGCTATACTGCTAGTATATATACGTAAATGTGCTGTTTAATTTTAGAAAAACAAACTATCCACTCAAATACGAGTATACATTAAAAATGATGTTCAAATAAATATGTATATATATATATATATATATATATATATATAGAGGGAGAGAGAGAGAGAGAGAGAAGACAGACAACAGACTGCGGCAGACGGAGAAGAGGTGGAAGTTATATTTGCAGTAAATAGAATTTGCTCATTGTCCAACACAAGCAGTACTATTATTTAGAAAATATTAAACACATGTTCCAAAAGAACTGTTGTTAAAATCGTAATAAATGTTCCATGCTGCGACACTTCTAGTGTTGTAAATAACGCCAGCAGATGGCTTGAGGCATACAGTCGCTCAATTTTGATTCTTTTTTACTTTTATTATTATTATTTACTGTATTTAATTGAGAATTTAATATATTTATTGGTGTAAGAGTGCTCAGTATCCTGGAAAAAGCATTTGCAGATGGAATCAGTGTGGAAATTGAAAACAACACTGCATGGTGAATCACAGTTGCACACCTTAAGCGATTATCACACTGGAAAGCATGAAAGTGCCGCCTATAATATGATTAATTCTATATCTACACTACTTAAATTCATATATATATATATATATATATATATATAAAACATGGAGCGTCGGGCTGAACCAGTTAACAAGATTCGTCTGTGAAACTCTGTAAGAGCTGAATATAACAGTTTTCAGCTGACAAAATTTGTTTGCATTAAAGATTCTTATATATATTACATCACACACACACATATATATATATATATATAAATATAAATAAATATATATGTATAAATAAATATATATATATATATAAATATAAATAAATATATATGTATAAATAAATATATATATATGTATAAATAAATATATATATATATATAAATAAATATATATATATATATAAATAAATATATATATATATATAAATAAATATATATATATATAAATAAATATATATATATATATATAAATAAATATATATATATATATATAAATAAATATATATATATATAAATAAATAAATAAATATATATATATATAAATAAATAAATATATATATATATATATATATATATATATATATATATATATATATATATATATATATATATATATATATATATATATATATATATATATATATATATATATATATATATATATATATATATATATATATATATATATATATATATATATATATATATATATATATATATATAGTAAAGTAATATCCTTGGTATTTGGTAAGGTTAATTCCACAGGAGCTTAAATCAGATGAGAACTTAGTTTTAGAATTTAACAGAGTATTATGATTAAAATAAGATGAATGTTTTTATAAAATCACTAGCAGTGTAGCCCGGCGTTGCTCGGGTGTAATGAAAGCTTTAAAACTGATCCATGGTCCTGGAGCTCAGACTCTTTGAACGTTGGCACGAAAGACTAAAAAGCAATAGTTGTTTCCAGTTAAAGCGAAACCGTAGACTGAAAGAAAAATGAATGGATGTAAGTCAAATCTTGATTTCCTGGTATCGATATCAAATAAGTTTTTTCGTCGTAAACTGAATTTTGAAGACTAAGTAAGTCCTCCGAGTAAATGGTATCATGGCTGAGACTAAGAACTACAATTATACCTACTTAGAGCCAAACCAGAAGCAAAAACTAAAATAAAAGGGCTCAAAAACTGATTTTGATCAAACCCGGTAGGATATCTGGGTATCGATTTCCAATATAGGAGTCAAATAAGTCATCCAAGGATAGAACTGCAACCTTGAAACTTCTGAATATAGTTTCTTATGTCTTTGTCTATGAGTGTATCAAATTTGATTAAGATCGGACTACTCCTTCTATAACCCGATTTTTTCGATTATCGATTTTCAGTATTTATCGGGGTTACCTCGACACAAAACCTAGCTAAGAATACTCGCAGACGCTTATAGTATGTGTCTATTTTCAAGAAAATCAGTTCAGCCGTTTCGGAGTCTATATGTGACGGATACACACACACAAAGTTCCATTTATAAATAAGTTTAGATATAATAATAGTTTATTTTACGGAGCTCTTACGAACCGCTCATCAGACCAAATTCCTACAACAATCAGTGGGTTAGATTTATCCAGACGAAATGAATCATAGAAGGAAAAATCGGTTTGAGAAGGTTAGATTTACAGCGTTAGTTATTGTTGGAGTCTGTATTTTTATCCCAAGCGATAAGGCCCTGGTATAGAAAAAAAACTTTCTAAAAACCTTCTCACCCCGACTTTTTTCCTCCCATGATTTTTTTTTGTCTGCATAAATCTAACACATTCAATGTTGTATGAATTTGGCCTGATGAGCGGTCTGTAAGAGCTCAGTGAAATAAGCTATTACCAACCGATTTATAAAAACATCCAACTTATTTTCATCATCATACGCTCTCACACCCTGATTGAGCACTCTGGCAATCGGATGTCTAACCGTACTGATGAGCTGTGATACAGCGAAACAGATCTGTCTGCGGATAACTATATATATATATATATATATATATATATATATATATCCCACGTCTATTGAACAGGTGAAAAGGCTCATCCCTTGTTCCATGTTTAGGATATGGTTTCCGGCTTTCTCTTTTCCAATCTTCTCACTTTGTTTTTTTTTTTCAATTGGAGTAGATAGACCAAACTATCGCCCGGTTCACACTCCACCCACATCTATTGAACAGGTGAAGAGGCTCATCCTTTGTTCCCTGTTTAGGATGTGTTTTCTGGCTTTCTCTTTTCCAATCTTTTCACTATTACGTAGGCCCCTGCACATCAGTGGCGTTACCGCCTTGCTCGGAGTGATACGATTAAAATATATATATATATATGAAATGAATTGTTTGGATATTATTTTTCATCGATACTCGTATTTAAGTAGATATTCTGTTTTTTAATTAAACTGTATTATATATTAATATCTACTGGCCTGATTATGTACGATAAATTTTTATAACAAAAACGTGTGTCATTCGGTAGGATTCGAACCTGTGACCCCTATCTACATATATAATATGTATGTGCGTGTGTGTGGTGTATTGTAAAGGATATCGGCTCGGAATGAGAAATCGGGGAGCCGAGTTCGAATGCAAGTTGAATTCGCTTAATTCCTATACGCACAAATACCCTTGGGAAAGGTATTCACCCATCTATTCTCCCTCCAGCTATGGGTTGAATAGCAGGACAGGTCAGGTTCTATAGCCTTGGTTGGCAACCAGTCTACCGCAGAAAGTAATGCCAACATACTGCAGGAAAATCTTCTGCCTAGTCAGCCGTCAGTCATGGATTGAATGTGACCTGATCACCCAAGCGTGTATCATGTATGCCACTTAACTGACATTATATATATGTGTGTGTTTGCGTAAAGAAGTAATAGATTTTTTATGTATGAATCTGACAAATTTTACCAATTCAAAAGTTATTTCTAGGAGATACTGGTATTTGAGTAGACGTTCTGTTTATTTATTAAACCGTATATCCATTTATTACAGTCACTTAAGGACACATGGCCCAGTGGACGTCGGTTAGACCCAAGGAGTCTTAAGTTTAGCAGTGGTGAACAAGTAACTTCCAGGGTTAGAGGGGGATAACTTATGACTTCCAAAAGTGGCACTACTACATAAAGAATGGATATACCGCAGTGATTGTAATAAAGTGTTCTACTCGAAATTCCTAGCACCTGAAGAAGGCCGGAGCGTACAATGGTTGAAACATCGTACAAATGGCAACAAAGATGAGGGCAATAGTCCGAATAAATTTATTTTCATCTACCGGCCTGAATATCCGAGAAATCTTATTAAAGAGAAATATGCGCTGTCTAGCAGGAATCGAACCCGCGTTCTACTGAGTAGAGAAAAACCATCGTTAGATTCGACGTGTTTTAACCGACACGGCCACGAAGATTCTTTTTTGGGCGAAAATAAATAAATATACTGTTTCATAAGTAAATGGGGCGTCTATTTAAACATGAGTATCCGAAGGAAACAGATTTTTTTACTCAACGTTTAATACAAAATAGAAAATAATTTATTTAAGGTAAGTGGATTTTCTCACCATTTTTTGTGTAGCTTTGTACAAAAAAAAAAAAAGAATGCAGATCATTTATTTGTTATAAAATATGTCCAGGATGATAATTCAAGATCGGACTACTGTAGGCCCACTAGTATTGCTCAGAAGCTGAAGAAAAATTTGTTTTTTTATTTAAAAAAATAAGTTGCATTTTCTGTCATCTTTCAAGAACAGAAACAGCAACCAATCTAAGAGAAGAAAAATATCTAAAATCTAACACTGAGACAGGCTTCTGCTGCTATGGTCATTTTTCTAAGCGTAACTTAGATGTGGCACAAGACCGAAAGTATGGGACACCCAGTGAGGATCGAACTCACTGCTCTGTTATGATTCTAGTAAGACAAACTTGCTAACCATTACACCACCTCGAGGTGTCCAAGACTTTTGCTGCTATGGCAACACATAAAGGCGATCCCTCTCCGACACTAATGGATTACGGTACACACACACACACACACACACACACACACACACACACACACGCAAGCGCGCTAGTGCTCACACACACAAACACGCACTCACACTTACAGAAGCACATATACATACCCACACATGCACGTGCTCTCTCTCTCTCACACACACACACACACACACGAACACACACATATATACACACACAGAGAGGACGTTCGTTGATTTGTTTACAAGAAATGCTATAGATGGAGATCGCATTAGCATCGCCGAAGAAAGAGCGTATTAAAGAATTTCCTGCAAATAATTACCTTATGCCCGTAGAACCTGCCATCGCTTTGCAAAAAGACCTGAATTCTACAGAATTTGGCAAACTAGCAAACGAATTAATACTTAAAGTATTTATATTATTCGAACTATTGTCCTCATCTTTGTTGCTATTTGTACGACCTCGGCCGTTGTACGCTCCGGCTTTCTTCAAGAACTAGAAATTTCGAACCGAACCCTTTATGACAATCATTGCTGTATATTTACATTATTTACATTATTCAGACTATTGTCCTCATCTTTGTTGCCATTTGTACGACGTCTCGGTCGTTGTACGTTCCGGCTTTCTTCAGGTACTAGGAGTTTCGAACAAAACCATTTATTACAGTCACTTAAGGACACATGGCCTAGTGGATATAGACGTTGGCTAGACCCAAAGACTTAAGTTTAGCAGTGGTGAACAAGTAACTTCCAAGGTTAGAGGGAGATAACTTATGACTTACAAAAGTGGCACTACTACATAAAGAATGGATATACCGCAGTGATTGTAATAAAGTGTTCTACTTGAAATTCCTAGCACCTGAAGAAGGCCGGAGCGTACAATGGTTGAAACATCGTACAAATGGCAACAAAGATGAGGACAATAGTCCGAATAATGTAAATACTGTAAATACTACCTCATCTCAGAAATATAGACAAATAGAATGATCTATTATTAAACGTCGTCCAAATGGCAACAAAGATGAGGACAATAGTCCAAATAATGTAAATACTGCCAATTCTTACTTCATCTCAGAAATATAGACAAATAGAATGATCTGTTATTAAACGTCGTACAGATGGCAACAAAGATGAGGACAACAGTCCGAATAATGTTAATACTGTAACTGGTACATCATCCCAGAAATATAGACAAATAGAATAATCTATTATTAAACGTCGTACAAATGGCAACAAAGATGAGGACAATAGTCTGAATAATGTAAATACTGTAAATACTACCTCATCTCAGAAATATAGATGAGTTAATACCTTTACTGAAGAGAAATTCCGCGGCGTTTGCTTGAAAAATGGACGAAACAATGTCATACCTGCCAAAATGAAGTATGGCTAGCCGCTAATTTTCGGGTATGACGACCTGCTTCGGTGACTATCCAATCCCTACACCACATCACAAGTTGATTAAAACTAAGTGTTGGCATTTAGGTTTTCTTAAACACTCACGGAGCCAACCTGTAGTTAATATCGAAGCTCTATTGAACGGATCTTAGTTACAGTTTATAGGAGAGAGCATGATATGTAAAGTGATCATGACCAATACGCTCAAATCCTCGGCAACGATGACTCGTTATTCGTGTTAATAATAAAAAAAATGGTTGAACAGGTCTGTTACAAGGCTTGGTTCAATATTGTTTTGGGCAAACTCGCCTATTTCCTCAGATAATGGACTCTCCCTCCTATATTAATAAAAATTAACAGGAAGTTAACGGGAGAAGTTCTTAAGAACTGGGAAAAATAGACAGAGATTTTTCGGCCCGGCTATATGGTCGGGAATAGCCACTATAAAATGACCATGTGTCACATCTGGCCTTGCGTGGGATGGCTAGTAAATACGGGAAGTTCTTAAGAACTTCTTGGGAAGTTCATAGGAGTTCTTTAGAGTTCTATTAGAGTTCAGTAGAACTACTAGGCAGTTGATATTCGTCCGTAGTTAGCCGAATACTAAGGAGTCAGCTTTCAGTGGAAGATTACCAAGTATCTAACATTTTGGGTACGTTAAGTCGATTAGCAACCGACATAGCACAATTATAACCTTCAGTGCGGAAAACTACTCCATAACAATATGTTTTTTATTTTCTCATTAATCCCAATTCCCTCCTAGGCCGATATTTTCAAGAGATCACCTCAAGACAACGCGACCATAGTGAAAATTCGAACTCGGGTTTTATGGTTGGAATATTATTTAAAGACCGCTAATCGAAGCGCCCATTGCAAAACGTAGTCAAAATAATACCAAATAACAGAATATACTCGAAGAATATTATAAAGAACAATATTTAACTTCGGTGATCGGACGGGAACCGGTGGATTCAACACGATATAGCCATAGACGAAGAATATTGTAAAGAACAATATTTAAAACTCACATTCTTTTACACTGACAAGGAAAGAACGAATAAATATTGTTGCAGATGTTTCAATATGCAAGGTAACCTTCCAATTAAACAATTACCGACCACCAGCCCATGTCCCTAATGAAGCATAAACCTAATTAGAATGCACTGTATTAGCTTCAACAGACGCGCCGCTTCTGGAAGTCGTCTGGTGACTCAACGCTACGAATAGAACACTTATCACTGGCATTTGGATTAGTATCTCTACAGGGTGCCCCTCAAAGAAAACAGGAAATTTTAGATTTACTATCAATCAGTTAATTGCCATGGGTAATACACAGCTGGGCGATCATGTCTTTTTCGATCCATACCTGAACAGACAGAAGATTTTCATGCAATAGATTTCAGTTACATCCAGCGATATATTGGTTGCCAATCAAGACTATAGAACCCAATTTTTCCTACTGTTTAACCCATAGCTGGATACCTTTCCCAAGGGTATTTGTGCGTGAGAGAATTAAATAAATTCAACTGGAATTCGAACTCGTCTCTCCGATTTCTCATTCTGAGACGATTCGACCGTGTATGGAATACTGTTGCCATATCTAGTCAAACGTCCCTGCTGTTCTTCTCAGTGTTCTCGACAGGCTCCAAAGCAGAATCTGTAATGTGATTGGTCCTGACATTGCAGATCGACTCCAGCAACTTTCTCATCGGCGGGATGTGGCTTCCCTCTGTCTCTTCTACAAATATTTTCATGGCTTCTGCTCTGACGAACACAGGTCACTGGTACCCTCCCCGCCTCCACAAGAATTTACTCGAGCAACCGGACTGGCAACAAGGGCCCACCCTTTTACAGTTAGATCAACCAAATGCAGGCGACAATTATACTTCATCAGCTTTTTTCTCGCACTTTCCGCCTGTGGAACTCCCTTCCATATACTTGCTTTCCTGACAGCTACAACCTCCAGGAATTTAAATGCAATGTCAATACCCATCTTTTATCCACTTAACTTCAGCCCTTTCTACATCACCCCGCGTTTCTATTTTGTTCTTTTTCTTTCTTTCTACCTTCGTCTCCTGTGTTCACACTCTTCTCTTGACCTTTCTCCTTCACCCACTGTAGCTGGTTTATCTTTCTCTTCACTCTTTCTACATCACTCCGTGTATTTTGTTCTTTTTCTTTCTCTCTACCTTCGTAACCGTCTTCACTCCTGTGTTCATAACCTTTTCTTGCTCTTTCTCTTTCACCCCCTGTAGCTGGTTCGTCTTTGTCTTCACTTTTTCCCCGTTTAAAACTTTAACTCTCATGTAGTCCCCTGCACATCAGTGGCGGTAGCGCCTTGCTGCTTGGGGTGAAATGAATAAAAAAAAGAAAGGGCAATATCTATTACACCACAAGAAAAAAAATTAACTAATATATAAAAAAATAATTAACTAATTCATTTAATTTAAACACAACAATTTAACATCTTTGTTTTTGTTCTGCTTTAAGTTACTAAATATTTATCCTCTGTAATTCCAGTTGAATTCGTTGCATTCACTTACGCAAAAATAACTTCGGGGAAGGTATTAATCCGCCGCTTCTCCCTCCAGTTTTGGGTTACATAACGAGACAGATTGTATTCTTTAGCCTTGGTTGGCAACCAGTCTACCACAGAAAGTACTGCAGACGAATATTCTGCCCAGTCAGTCATGTCTCTTTCGAGACATGATCGCCCATGCATATATCACGTATGGCACTGAACTGACTGACTAAATATAATAGTTGAAAACATGATTAAGGCTTCTAATGAACATAAAGTAGGGGATCAGTTTTATATTGTTATGAAGTAATAAACTGATCCCCCACTAGTTACTACTTAATAATATAATACATCTCTTCCCTCTCTAGCTATGAGTCAAATAACAGGACAGATTGGGTTCTATAGCATTGGATGGCAACCAGTCTACCGCAGAAAGAAATGGCAACCTACTGCGGGATAATCTTCTGCCCAGTCAGTCATGTCTCTTTCTAGACATGATCATCCATGCATATATCACGTATGACACTGAACTGACTGACTAAATATAATAGTTGAAAACATGATTAAGGCTTCTACTGGGCCTAAACGTTTCAGCAACCCAGCGTCTAATCTGTCTGGATTATCACCGAAAATAGGTTTGCTAAAACATCGATGCCCAGCTCACAAAAACAAATTTGGGCGATCATATCTTGAAAGAGACTTGACTGAATGGGCAGAGGATTCTTCCGGCAGTCGACCGGTTGCCAATTCCGTCTGCTCTGCTATTTAACCCATAGCTGGAGAGAGAAATTACAGATTCATTTTTTCCCCAAGGGTATTTGTGCGTATGTGAATGCAACGAATCCAACTGGAATTAGAACTCGACTCTTCGATTTCTCGCTCAGAGGCGATATCCACTGCACCACAACGCTAATTCAACTAAAATTCAAAATCAGAGAGCCGGGTTCGAATTCCAGTGGAATTCATTGCCTTCACATACGCATAAATACACTTCGGAAAAGTATTAATCCGTCTATTCCCTCCAGCTACAGGTTATATAACAGGACAGGTTATGTTGTGCATCCTTGGTTGGCAACCAGTCTACTGCACTGTTGTGGAGTAGTTTTCGCACTGAAGGTTATAATCGTGCTGTGTCGGTTGCTAATCGATTTAACGCACCTAAAATGTTAGGAACTTGGTAATCTTCCATTTTAAGCTGACTTCTTAGTATTCTGCTAACTGCCGACTAATATCAACTGCCTTAGTTCAATTACGCCCAAACTGGAACTAACTAATAGTTCTACTAAACTTCAATAGAACTCTAAAGAACTCTCTAGAACTTCTAAGAACTTCTCAAGAAATTCCTGTTAACTCTTATTAATATAGGAGGGAGAGTCCATTATTTGAAGAATAGGTGCGTTTCCCCATAACGCGCACAAAGTAATCTGCCTTATTGTGGGAAAAATTTTCGACCAAATTATTTTTGTTTCTTTTAAGACACAAAAGCGTGACTGAATTAAGTGACTGAATTCAAAATTTAATTACACAGTCAATTTGACAAAATATAAAATGTTCCTTATTAGAACTTACACAGAAATCTATCTAAGTTTAGGCGTTGGTTGCTGTAGTTATGTTGTAAATTTAATCATTAAAATATAGCTAGTGTAATGACTTCGGTGCCATGTCAAAACGTCACAAAAGCCACAGGTCGACTTTGACTTTCCAAGAAAAAATAACGCCAAAAATAAGATTACAATTTTGCAGATGCAGTAGAAAAACATTAATAACTATAAATAAACAAATTCAAACGCCTTTCAGTTCCTTATCTTAAATAGAGACATATAAGTCTTTGCAACAGGTCATGGTCAGTCAACTGCAAAATTAAAGCTCGTCTACAGAAACTTACATCCTTTGCCGAAAGAGATAGGTGAAGTGGCTAGATATCAAAAGACTCGTCGATAAAATAAACCGCGTCCTAATTTCTCGATGCATATATAGCTGACATTTATTTTTCCTATAAACTGCGTATAATACGATTTATTAAATGTATGAATTTCTCTCTATCAGTTAGATGTTTATTAAAAAGAACATTTCAAATGATAACACTGTTTACTCAGAAAATACAGATCCATAAAAATTAGCTTGCATACACACACAGACAAACGCATTTATATGCAAAATCTTTTTGAAAACATAAGCAAAATTCAGTTTCAAATGATGTGAATATTGATGTAAGTTTATTTACTATATTTATCATGATTATGATTAATTTATATATATATATACTAGCAGTATAGCCCGGCGTTGCTTGGGTGTAATGAAAGCTCTAAAATTAATCCCTGGTCCTAAAATAAAAAGGCTGAAAAAATACAGACATACAGGCAGATAAACAGACACACACACAAACATCTTGCCTTTTATATATATATATATATATATATATATATATATATATATATATTATCGTTTTTCTGCACTAGTGTAAGAACTGCAACCTTGAAACTTCTGAATATCGTTTTTTATGTCTATGCCTATGAGTGTATCAAATTTGATTAAAATCAGACCACTCCTTCTATAACCCGATTTTTTCGATTATCGATATTTATCGGGAGTACCTCGACACAAAACCTAGCTAAGAACACTCGCATACGCTTATAGTACAACTGTGTAAATTTTCAAGAAAATCGGTTCAGCCGTCTCGGAGTCTGTGGTTAACGGACACACAAACACACACACACAATAATGATTTGGTCTTGTTGATGAGATTGGTTTTAAATTTACCTGTGAAATTGTCCTTCCAATATAAAAATATTTGAATTTTTTTGTACGTATATATATATATATATATATATGCATCGTTCATTCAGTAATGAGTTAGAACACTGTCAGTTACTGGCGTATGTTTACATGGTATTTTACGCACGAAAACTTTGCCTTCTACCGAGCGCCCATAGAGGTAGAATCGTCGACTGATATGAATTCGGTCGGGTTTCCATCCCAGCTAAAAAGCAATCGGATGTCTAACCGTACTAATGAGCTGCGAAACAGATCTGTCTACGACTATATATATATATATATATAGCTTCCAAAGTATATATATATATATATATATATATATATATATATATACAGTATAGCCCTGATATAAGAGACTTTGATATAAGATAAACCCGGATATAAGATATATTTATCTAGTCCCAAATTACAGCCTGTGGTAATGTACATAAAATAGACCAAACCCGGATAGAAGAGAAACCCGGATATAAGGGAACTTTTATCCGGTCCCGCCAACTCTCTTATATCAGGGTTATACTGACACACACACACACACACACTGGGGAAGCAATATCTCTCTTTTATATAAGCGTTTAATTTTTTCTTATGTAAGTGTCTATCATATTCAACAAAACATGTTTGAACGAAAGGTTCCTGCTCAAGATTATATATATATATATATATATATATATATATATATATATATAGAGAGAGAGAGAGAGAGAGAGAGAGAGAGAGAGAGAGAGACAGATAGACAGATCGCGTAAATTCTTAATCCAAAAATTCCTGAGAGAATTTGTGCGTAGATAAGATTATCTATATAGAGACATAAGGATACGTTACAGTGATTATAATTGGCCAATACGAAAGGATATGTCGACCAATCAAATTTTGTCTAA
This sequence comes from Ascarosepion bandense, assembly GCA_037127315.1. NCBI lineage: Eukaryota > Metazoa > Mollusca > Cephalopoda > Sepiida > Sepiidae > Ascarosepion > Ascarosepion bandense. Next base: position 1,193,297 of record JBBBDQ010001240.1, on the reverse strand, counting down.
GCCCTGTTTGGTTACTTTAATATTCTCATAGAATTCTCACACCAAATCGATACACTCACATGTGCCTCTCTCAGTCTCTCTCTTACTCAATCTTTCTGTCCCTCTCACTATGTATATGTGAGGATTTTATTTTTACAACAGTCAAACACAAGTACAAATATTGTTACTTTTAGAAAATCTTTAATTGATGAATATTCCTAAATATGTATCAAACTAACTGAAAGTCAAGGTGAACTGGAGAAAATGTCATGCGATTTCATGTCTAATAAACACACACACACTTTTACTAATCTCTCTCTCTCTCTCTCTCTCTCTCTCTCTCATTAATAATTAAAAATTAAAATTTAATAGAAAAAATATATTTCCTAATTGTGGTGCAGTGGATATCGGCTCGGAACGAGAAATCGGGGAACCGAGTTCGAATTCCAGTTGAATTCCTTGCATTCATTTACACGCAAATACCCTTGGGAAAGGTATTAATCCGTCTATTCCTTTCAGATAAATAACAGGACAGATTGGGTTCTATAGCCTTGGTCGGTAACCAGTCTACCCCAGAAAGCAATGGCAACCTACTGCGGGATAATCTTCTGTCGAGACATGATCGCCCAAAGCGTGTATCGCGAATGGCACTTAACTGACTGACACTAATTTAATTATAAAGACTCTGCTTAAATAAAAATATCCGGTTCCAAACCCAACCCCCTCCCCGACCGGCTACTCTAAGAAATCCAAACAATATAAAACTTACAATCTGTCTAGAGGTTAAAGACTCTCATAAATCAACCACTTTAACTAAACCCTCTCCAAAATTCCAACGGTCAGAGACACACTCCCCTATCACTAACCCCCATCAACACCTCTAACTAAACTGACCAAATATAAGGAAAGAGGTTTTCCATTACTTTACATAACACCTGATGAGACATTGAAGATTCAATGTCGAAACAAACGTATCTTTGTTGTGGATATATATATATATAGAAAAATTATGTACATGTTCTAAAGTATAATTTATATATATATACTCATACACACAGTAAAAAGAGCCTTCAGATATTGGAGTTTAAACACGTTTTATCACGTTTAAATCTGGCAATAACACATTACATTGCACTTAAATATATGGTTCTGTTATCATTTCGAGCTCTCACGCAGTGTGACATCATAGAACCACATTACAAATTTTCGAACTGCGTTTGCTATTTTTGGTAACTGTTATCGTTGCTTAGTAAAGTTTTATGTCAACACAAGATAAAATCGTCGCTGATGGCGGCTTTTATGTTAACTTCCCTGTAACCTCTCTGAAGATGGCTCATGTGAGCCGAAAGCGTAGAACCAACTTCATAAAAATAGTGGAGAATTTTTGTCTTTATTTTCACCTGAAATTAAAGCCAAATTACGATGTTTAGAACGGCTCATGATTAAACATAATCGACATTCATTGTCTCTTATATTTAACAGTATATGTTTAATATATATATATATATATATATATATATAGTACATCGAGGCAGCAAGTAATTTTCTAAACATACGCTGTTAAATATAAGAGACAATGAATGTCTATTATGTTTAATCATGAGCCGTTCTAAACGTCGTATTTTTGCTTTAATTTCAGTTGAAAATTAAGACAAAAATTCTCCAACATTTGGATAATTATTTATTGGTTTTCTTGTAAGCTTTCGGCTCACATGAGCCATCTTCAGAGAGGTTGTTTAAACTGAAATATTATAAAATCCACCATCACCGACGATATTATTTTGTGTTGACATTGTCTCTTATATATATATATATATATATATATATTCTATTACTAGTATATAAATTACATATATTTTATTACTTATGTTGCTTATATTCTCTTACTAATATATATGTGTGTATTTAGGCAGCAAATTTTCCTTTAGACATGTCAGATAAAATAAATTGCAAACATTGTGTCTGCTTATTTTTAATAAAATACGTTCATATTCGAGGATAATCTTTCGCGTATTATGATTGAAAGATGTCTGAAATGTGCTGTAACGTTGACAGATGTTATTATCATTCATTTCTCAAGGTACCCAAGTACTTTCAATCTCTTTCCGAGATCATCTTCAGGGGTGTGAGTTATGGTAACAAAAAATAACCGCAAAATTGTGTTGCTAAAAATTACTGTAAAGTTTTTTCTGCTTCAAATATAACGGTTGACAAATTGCTTGCGTTCATTAGAACGTGAAAATAATATGTTGTAATGGCATGGCCATGGACGTATCAAAGCATGAAAAGAACTAAACATATATATTTTCTATTACTAATATATATGCCATTTTATTACTAATATATATATATATATATATGTATATATATATATATATATATATAGTCATCCGCAGACAGATCTGTTTCACTGTATCACAGCTCATCAGTACGGTTAGACATCCGATTGCTTTTTACCCAGGATTGAAACCCGGGACCAAATTGGCGTCAGTCGGTGATTCTACCTCTGAGCTATGGGTGCTCGGTAGAAGGAGGCAGACTTATATTATTAAGTAGTAATTAGTGGGGGATCAGTTTATTACTTCATAACAATATAAACTGCCCCCACCAATTTATGCCCATTAGAATCCTAAATCATGTTTCCAACTAATATATTTAGTCAGTCAGTTAAGTGCCATACGTGATACACGCTTTGGGCGATCATGTCTCGAAAGAGACATGACTGACTGGGCAGAAGATTATCCGGCAGTAGGTTGTCATTGCTTTTTGCGGTAGACCAGTTGCCAGCCAAGGCTATAGAACCCAATCCGATTATTTAACCCATAACTGGAAGGAAGAGATGGATTAATACCTTTCCCGAGGGTATTTGTGCATAAGTGAATGAAATGAATTCAACTGGAATTCGAACTCGACTCCCCGATTTAACGTTCTGAGGTGCCGAGAATTGTGGGTATAAGTGTTAAAGTAGAGATTCTTTTTTTAAACAATAAACTTAACTCCCTTTGTTTGTCTGTATGTCCCTCCTTATATATATGTACAAAATTGGCTAGCCACGTGTGGAAATTAAAATCAAAATATGGAGAAAACCCAGACATAACGTGGAGTATAGTGAAAACAGCGAAGCCTTACAATGGTGGCAAAATATGTAGACTGTGCCAAGAAAAAAGTTAAAGATTATGCTATTCCCAAACAAAACCGAACTGTTGAATGAAAGAACAGAAATTATGACTAAGTGTAATCATACTAATAAATACCTTTTAGGTTCATACAACGATGGATGAAAACGTCATAACTCCTTGTAATTCTAAAAAGTGCGCGTTCAAAAATTTCCTGCCACGTGAACATTAAAAAAAAAAAAGAAAAACACCGTTTAAAAAAAAAACGGTAAACAGTAAAATCAGTTATTGAAAATCGCCTGAAGACACCACTCATGGAAGAAACCTAGGTCGCGTAATAACTCGTTTACAAATGGAAAAAATTTATATATATATATATATATATATATATATATATATTTGGGTAGTAGTCTCTCTTTTATGCAGGTTTCATTAAAAATGACAGACAATGTATTGTGGCTATGTTTTTATATTTTTCATGTGACCACATATTTTTTTCTTTTCAAAACAAAAAAAAATTTACAAATGTTTTGTTTTTCCGAGCGCTTTCGGATGTAATTTTAGCCATTATCTGGGATGAATTCTATTTTACGTGTAATTGAATATGTGTAGTGTTATGTATGTGTGTAGAGTCATGTGTCTGTTTTATATCCCGAACATCGTAAACACATTGTTTCCTTCTTCGTAGTTTCTAAGTGCATACATAAACAAGGCATGAAATGTATGATTCTGTCGCTTCTCTCTCCAGCTATAGGTTAAATAGCAGGATATATTGGGTTTATTAGCCTTGGTTGATAACCAGTCTACCACAGAAAGTAATGGCAATCTACTGCAGGAAAATCTTCTGCCCAGTGAGTCCTTCGAGGCATGATCGCTAAAGTGTGTCTCACGTATGACACTTAGCTGACTGATATATTGGATAAATGCAAATAATATTTGTCACCTAGCTGATTGATGTTATATTCAATATCTGTTATGGTGAAACACACCTATTCCTCAAATAATGAACTCTCCCTCCTATATTAATAAGAGTCAACAGGAAGTTAACTCGGGAAGTTCTAGAGAGTTCTTTAGAGTTCTATTGGAGTTCAGTAGAACTACTAGGCAGTAGAACTACTAGTCGGGAGTTAGCTGAATACTAAGGAGTCAGCTTTCAGCGGAAGATTACCAAGTTTTTAACATTTTGGGTGCGTTAAGTTGATTAGCAACTGACACAGCACGATTATAACGTTCAGTGCGAAAACTACTCCACAACAATGTCGCAATGTCTTCGTGGAAGAACCTGTTTGTAATTGTTCGGTCCACTCGTCAGGGAATTTTCAGATATTGACTGTCGTTTTTATCATTATCGTTATATTACCTTTGGTTTAATTAATTCATTCACTAGTTCTTCGTGTTAGGTTGAATTTTTATTTGCTGCGCGCGTGCGTGTGTGTGAGAGAGAGAGAGAGAGAGAGAGCATGTATAAAAGTGAGTGTGCCAATTGTCTTGGTGCGTAGCACAAGGCCAAAAATATGGAGCACCCAGTGACATTTTTCCCAGCGTGCGGAATTATGGAAAATGCTTGAAAGACATTCCATAGCTTAACTAAAGTTTTGTGAGTGAAATTAGTTGACGTGGCTATTCGAAAGTCGTTGATTGTTTAGCACGGATTCATTACTCATCGTAACCGAGGGTTTCAGTCTACTGGCCTTCTTCAAACTGCTAATCACGCCGGATTATACACTCCCTCCCAGAAACTGTAACTAAGGTCCACTCATCTTGATCGAAGAATAAAACCAGAGTTGGGCTGTGTGGGTGTTGACAAAACAAAAATGAGCTTGAAAAGGCTTCCGCGGTAAAGATGGATTGGTGCAAGGTTTGCCAAACTATGGGTCGCGATCCACTGATGGAACGTATGCGGAATAGGTCGTAAAAAATTATACTAGAATTATGAGTTAGTTTCGATTAAACGCTTATTTGTTGAGATAATTATAACTCATCGCGACTGAAGATTTCGGCGTACTGGTCTTGTTCAAACTGCTGATCACGCCAGATTATACGCTCTCTCCCAGAAACTGTAACTACGGTCAACTCAGCATAGTCGAAGGATAAATCACAGTTGGGCCCTGTGGTAATGAATAGACACAAATGAGCCTGAGCAGGCTTGTTTTTTTTTTGTTTTTGTTTTTTTTTTTAATCATTTCACCCCGAGCAAGACGGAAATGCCACTGATGTGCAGGGGGCTACATAACTGTAAAAAGATTAATTAGAAAAGAGTGAGGAGTACAAACTAGTTAGAAAGGAGCAATAGAAAACTGAGAAAGCAGGTGCGATGACAGATACATAGGTAGAGAGAAACGGAAGGATATAGGTGGGGAGAGAGCTAGAGTCCAGTGGTTAGTAGATGAGTATTGACATTGCATTTAAATTTCTGGAGGTTGTAGCCGTCAGGAAAGCAAGAATATGGGAGCAAGTTCCACAGGCGGGAAGTGCGAGAGAAGAAGCTGCAGGAGTAGAATTGTCGTCTGCATTTGGCTAACCTGACTGTGAATGGGTGGGACCCAGTTGCCAGTCTGGTTGCACGAGTAAACACCTATTGAGGAGGCACCAGTGACTTAAGTTGGTCCGAGCAGAAGCCATGAAAGTATTTATAGAACAGACAAACAACAGACATTTCGACGGTGGGGAAGTGGCTGCAGTCGAGCCGCCAGATCAGTACCTATCACATTACAGACTCTCCTTTGGAGCCTGTCAAGAACGCTGAGGAGAACGGCAGGGACGCCTGACCATAGATGGCAGCAGTACTCCATGCACGGACGGATATATATGCAGGATGGATTCAGGTGGAAAAAACATCCTGGATCGACATAGTGACCCAACCTTCTTAGCATTAGATTTGGCTATGGATTCAATATAGTGGTGTAGTAATGTGCAGTAATGATTGACTAGTGAAGCGTTTGCCAAACTATGGTTCGCGACCCACTGATGGGTCGTAAGCGGAATGTTAGTGGGTCGTAAAAAATTACTAAAAATACGCATTAGCTTCGTGCAAACGCTTTCTGTTTAGATAGTTCAAAACTCGGGCTTAATTGCAAGGCTGTTGTTGTATCAAGCTGTGTGTTGTTTTGACGAGCTTAACGAATCAGGGTTGGTCATGCTCTCAATTTAATCATTCGTCATAGTAAAAAGGCAATCAAATTTTACCTATTCATATAAATAATGTTTTATATATATGTTTTTGGTCAGTAAATTTGAGTGGGTAGCCGTAAGCTCTGGTCAGGAAAAGTGGGTCGCGATTCTGAAATGTTTCCAAACCCCTGGACTAGTGCATCATTTTTCCTTCATCAGAAGAGTCAACTACATAGAAATTGGTGAATTGCATATCTCTAAATAGTCGAATAAATGTTGATATAATAAAAAATTCCGCAGAAGATTTGCACTAAAATATATTGTTAAAGGAACGTTTAAATTTAAAAAAAAAAACAACTTTTGTTTAAATATATGGATCGTGTTAAAAAGTGAATGTGCAGGTAGTATAAAGGCCATCGGCGCGAAAAGTAGGATAGGTGTAGCCAAGCTCAAATTTTGATCAAGTCTGTTGCTTTACACCAATTCTGGGTTAAAAAAAATCTGTAGCCTTGGTTGGTAGCCAGTTTAAAATAGGAAAAACTTTTTATTTTAAACCATAGAGAAATCAGCAGAAAACTAGATCACTGTCCTTTCCAAGAAGGCATAGCAATTCAAATCTAATAAAGTAAATAACTCAGAGGGAGGTGCGAACGATCACGTTTAAAAAAATATAGGGCATTTTAAAAAAATGATTTAATTTAAGGGCCTTGTTTGACTTCCTGAAGAGAACATCGTTGGATAAATTGAAACATTTTTTCCCTTTGTATTACACTTACTAGAACAGCTATAGTTTGCCTAGCACACGGGTCGGCAACCTTTTGAAGAGTGAGTTCCAAAAGGCTATGTAGGATCATGGAGGAAGGCCAAATAGCCATGGCTCCAGTGTCATGGAGAAGAACCATGTTATTAAATATGTGAATAAATTTTGTGTTTGAAGAAAGCAAAGATTCAATAAAATTTAATATCTGACGGGAATTTTGTTAAGAATATTACATCTTTAAAATAAATGTTTGATAAATCAGTATTGAAGAAAAAAAAATTAAAATCGGTTGAAAACTCTATTTTATATTCATTTAAAAGTGTCCGCTCACGAAAGCAATTTCACAGAAAAAGTGAAAGTGAGGCCGTGCGCTAATTTTGGCGACCCCTACAAATAAAAATTAAAGTAAAAAATATTCTCCAGGTAAAAAAAATAATTTTTAAAAATTTCGACACAATATATTCAGACTATCAACTGTCACTTTAGTTTGGTTTACCTATATTTATATCGTATACAGAATAAGTTAGCAGGCCGGACAAGATTCCCTCGAGGGCCGGAAAGGGACCGCGGGCCGGACAAGATTCCCTCGAGAGCCGGAAAGGGACCGCGGGCCGGACAAGATTCCCTCGAGGGCCGGAAAGGGACCGCGGGCCGGACAAGATTCCCTCGAGAGCCGGAAAGGGACCGCGGGCCGGACAAGATTCCCTCGAGGGCCGGAAAGGGACCGCGGGCCGGACAAGATTCCCTCGAGGGCCGGAAAGGGACCGCGGGCCGGACAAGATTCCCTCGAGGGCCGGAAAGGGACCGCGGGCCGGACAAGATTCACTCGAGAGCCAGATGTGGCCCCGCAGGCCGGGGGTTGACAACCGCTGGCCTAGTAGAACATTTTATTTCTCAACTGTTCCGTAATATATATCCTCCGATAGAGCAGTGAATGCGGACAATTGTTGTAAAAGCAACGATCGCTGGAAAACAACGATCGTCTTGACAAGCAACAAGAAACACGTAGATATAAAAATATAATCTTGTATTTTTATTCTTCGTCGATGACGGTTGTGAGGACAGTTGGGTTCGTTACGCATAACAGATCTGATTGTCCGGTATTGACTCTCGTATAGAAGAACTGACATTTTATTGACAGAATACTAGCAGTGTAACCCGGCGTTGCTCGGGTGTAAGGAAAGCTTTGAAATTAACTCATAGTCCTGGAGCTCAGACTATTTGGACGTTGGCAAGAAAGACTAAAAAGCAATAGTTGTTTCCAGTTAAAGCGAAACCGTAGAATGAAAGAAAAATGAATGGATGTAAGTCAAATCTTGATTTCCTGGTATCGATATCAAATAAGTTTTTTTCGTCGTAAACTGAATTTTGAAGGCTAAATAAGTCCTCTGAGTAAATGGTATCATGGCTGAGACTAAGAACAACAATTATACCTACTTAGAGCCAAACCCGAAGCAAAAACTAAAAGAAAAGAAAAAAATACGGACATACAGGCAGATAAACAGACACACACACAAACATCTTGCCTTTTATATATATATATATATATATATATATATATATATATATATATTATCGATTTTCTGCACTATTGTAAGAACTGCAACCTTGAAAATTCTGAATATAGTTTCTTATGCCTTTGTCTATGAGTGTATCAAATTTGATTAAAATCGGACCACTTCTTCTATAACCCGATATTTTCGATTATCGATATTTCTCGGGGGTACCTCGACACAAAATCTAGCTAAGAACACTCGCAGACGCTTATAGTACAACTGTGTAAATTTTCAAGAAAATCGGTTCCGCCGTTTCGGAGTCTATAGGTAACGGACACACCCACAAAGTCCCATTTATAAATAAGTTTAGACAGATTTTAACCTAAGCGCCGCTTAGATGTGGCACAAGACCGAAACTTTGGGACACCCAGTGAGGATCGAGACAACCATTACAGCACGCCGAGGTGCCCAAAATCATACATATTATAAAAGGAGAAAAATGACATTACAAATACAATGAAAACTATGAATCCTCAGGTTAGCCATGACATTGAATTTTACTCAACGGGGCTGACCTGCCCCAGCTGCCCACTATAATGTTGTCGTACGAGCAGATTTTGTCAGAACTGTCCCCACCACCAACTAACAACAACAAGCACTAACAATCCCTCAGTCAGTTGAGTGCCATACATGATACACACTTTGGGCGATCATGTCTTGAAAGAGACATGACTGACTACGGGAGCGAAAATAACATTTGACCTTTAGAAATATAGCATAGTCACATGACACAAGACGAAGATCGTTCAGTAAGTCTTACTCATTAAGTTTCACTCAAACTGCTTATTCTCCATAACTGCTATTTAAAAAAAAAAAAAAAATCAAACGACGCCATGCTGAAAGCTAATGTGATGATCTCTCTGATTCCAAGATGATGGAGGACTCGTATATTAGGCATGACGATAAGAGATTTGCTGAATGACAATTTATCTTACCGAATTGGGAGATGTGGCTGCGTGGAATCGTTATTTTTATACAATAATTTCCCCTCCTGTATTAGGCCCAAGAATCACTCAAGATGGGGGCTTATAGAGTAAGGGGCGTAGGTTTTGCGGATACGTGGGGAAGACAATGGATTATCGTAAACTTGAACTGGTTAAGATTGTACTCATCGGGGAAGAATCCTCTTTGGGATGTGTTCCACAAATCAGGGGTTTATTGGAATATAAATATTGGTTTATTTCATACAGTTCCTTGTGTTTTTGTACCACTAGGTCCCGATTTTTGAAGAAAGATGGTCCTCACAAAAACCTACGGAAATGATTCGCTTGAATCTAGATTGATCTGTAAAAACGGTTGTATACAGCTGACACTTTAGATATTTCTGAACATATTTGGCGCCATGAATGACGTCCTGATGAAAATCTGAATTGGACGAAGTTACTTAAGAACATTACACTTATTATAACGTTAGTGTTTTGGTTTTGTAACAATATGTGGCATTGGGTGAAACTATCTTTAAACAGCCTATTCAATGTTCAGTTTCCTTATATTCTTTAGTAAATCTGTTATATCCAGAACTGTTACGTTGTAAAAAAATTTTTTAAAAAAACTCCCGAGGGTATACTTCACTGGCATATTTCACTTGATTGAAGCGAAATTATTAAATTAAAAAAAAAAACTGATGAAACATTGGGCCGGTCATAAAAATAACGATGAAGTTTTGAAAAAAACATACAAACAAATATTAAATTAATAATTAACATCAAGAATATACAACTGAGGTTTCTGGGGCATATAAGGAGGAAGGAAGGCTTAGAAAATTGGATACTCATGGGAAAGATAGATGACAAAAGGGACGGAGGAAGACAAGACATAACATACTTAATCAGGTTGTGTAGATAAGTGACGGAACAGGCCTTGGAAGAACAAACCCAATGATAGAGCTTATTAGGACAGGAAATTGTGGAGCGCCATAATCGCCTACGTCCTGAAGAGACATGACACATAAAGGGGATATATAAAACTTAACATCTGACTTACCTCTCGCATATTCAAAGTTTAATTTAGCGCCCCAACAACTTTTTCTTCTAATCTTGTGGCATTGGGACTTGTTCTATTCTTGTGTGTGTGTGTGTGTGTGTGTGTGTGTGTGTGTGTGTGTGTATATATATATATATATATAAAGTGAGAAACCCAGAGTCACAAACTCACACCTATTTTACTGAATATGTTAGCTCTATCATTGATATTGAGCGCTTTTAAATAAGTACCGCGCATATAACAAATTGCACACACACACATATATATATATATATATATATATATATATTTTTTTTTTTTTTTTTCTGTTAAATTGAATAAATAAATTTAACATTTGAGTTCTTTTGAATTCGTCTCTATCGGAATGTACCTGACTGAAATACCAATTTTTTTACGTTATATATATATATATATATATATATATAGAGAGAGAGAGAGAGAGAGAGACGGGAACATTCAATAAAATAACGGGTGAATCTTTAAAATTACTGAGCAGTCGATATGAAGTACTATATTCGACTTGGTGTCGTATTATTCTGTCTTTTAACTACTATGAACTAATTGTCGCTCTACAATATTTGTTTACAGGAGTGTCCGTTAAGTGTTATACGTGATGCACGTTTTGGGCGATCATGTCTCGAAAGAGACATGACTGACTGTGCAGAAAAGTTTCCAGCAGTAGGTTGTCATTTCGTTCTGCGGTAGACTGGTTGCTAACCAAGGCTATAGAACCAAATATTTCCTGCTATTTTTAATTTAACCCATAGCTGGAGAGAGAAGTGACGGATTAATACCTTTCTCAAGGGTATTTGTGCGTAAGTGAATGCAACGAATTCAATTGGAATATGAACTGGGTTATTCGATTTCTTGTTCCTAGCCGACATAGGAGTTTAGCTATCGATCAAGTGAAGCAGAATATTTGAAAGCAGGTATGACACACAGAAATATAGCACTTTTCTTCTTACCCCAAGAAATGTGAATAAAAATAAAAAATAATCCTAGGCGAATCGAATGTCCCTGGAACTTTATTAAGGTCCACTATTTGATCCAATTCAGACATTATTTTTAGCCTTTTCTGTCTAAACTTATTTATAAATGGAACTTTGTGTGTGTGTGTGTGTGTGTGTGTGTGTGTCCGTTACCTATAGACTCCGAAACGGCTGAACCGATTTTCTTGAAAATTTACACAGTTGTACTATAAGCGTCTGCGAGTGTTCTTAGCTAGGTTTTGTGTCGAGGTACCCCCGATAAATATCGAAAATCGATAATCGAAAATATCGGGTTATAGAAGGAGTGGTCCGATTTTAATCAAATTTCATACATTATGGACAAAGACATAAGAAACGATATTTAGAAGTTTCAAGGTTGCAGTTCTTATAATAGTGCAGAAAATTGATTATATATATATATATATATATATATATATATATATATATATATATATAAAAGGCAAGATGTTTGTGTGTGTGTCTGTTTATCTGCCTGTATGTACATTTTTTTCAGCCCTTTTATTTTAGTTTTTGCTTCGGGTTTGGCTCTAAGTAGGTATAATTGTAGTTCTTAGTCTCAGCCATGATACCATTTACTCAGAGGACTTATTTAACCTTTAAAATTCAGTTTACGACGAAAAAAACTTATTTGATATCGATACCAGGAAATAAAAATTTGACTTACATCCATCCATTTTTCTTTCAGTCTACGGTTTCGCTTTAACTGGAAACAACTATTGCTTTTTAGTCTTTCGTGCCAACGTCCAAAGAGTCTGAGCTCCAGGACCTTGGATTAGTTTTAAAGCTTTCATTACACCCGAGCAACGCCGGGCTATACTGCTAGTCAATTCATATATTAAAAAATCTATTTAAACTTATGGCATTACATACAATATTTTTCATTATTTTAAAGTTATAGACGCAACTCACAAGCAGTTATGGAGCTATAAGATCATACCAAGATTTTAAAAAAAAAAGGTTTATAGACAAATGTATATGTTTATTTTTTTAATTTTTTCTTTAGAAGTAAGCCTTAATTGAGGCTTAGTTCTAAAACAAAATAGTAAAAAAAAAAGTGAAGTATATTTTTGAAATCTTTTAAAAGGAAGAGGCGTTTATACCGAATGAAAATTGATGTCCTGGCAGATGGCCGAGGGGAGCATAGACGAAATAGGCGATATTGTGTGAGGTTCAAATGCACACCGAATACAAATATGCGCGCACAAACCTGTGGCTAATACACGTTTATACACACTTGTAGAAACTGACATTCAAGCCGTCGTTCAAACCTTCGGAAAGAATGACTCACGCATGCTAAGAATTCCAGCGCGTGTACATAACCTAAAAGGCACAACATCGCTCAAATACAGATATATATCCACATTTACACGCATTAAATTTCGAACCTATGAGCAGGCATCGGGTGAATTCTTTCTCATTTAATTTTTTACAGAATCTAGTTTTATTCCTGTTCATCCCAGTCAGTCACAACGAAGATGACACACACACACACAAAGTTCCATTTATAAATAAGTTTATATATATATATATATATATATATATATATATATATATATAAGAATGGAACAAGTCCCACTGCCCAATACACACACACACACACACGTATAAATAGCGTAGCAGATCCAAAGCTATACACAATCACTCAGTTAAGTGCCATACGTGATAGATACATGTTTTGGCCGATCATGTCTCGAAAGAGACATGACTGACTGGGCAGATGATTTTCCTGTAGTAGGTTGCCATTACTTTCTGCAGAAGACTGGTTACGAACGAAGGCTAAAGAATCCAATCTGTCATATCTGTGCTATTTAATCCATAACTAAAGGGAGAAGTGACGGTGAATCGACAAATGCCCTTTTCCTAAGGGTATCTGTACCTAAGTGAAAGCAATGAACTGAACCAGAATTCAAACTCGGCTTTCCGATTTCTTGTTTCGAGACGATATCTACTGAACCAAAACGCACTCATTTTAGACGGCATAGCGATACAAATATTTTGACGGGACGGACCCACTTACACAACCTAAACGGCAGGTATATACCAGTCTTCACTCGCATTAAATTTCGAACCTATGAGCAGGCATCTGGTGAATTCTGTCTCATTTTATTTTTACAGCATCTCTAGTTTTATTCCTGTCCAGCCATAACAAAGATGACACACACACACACGCACACGCGCGTATAAATAGCGTAGCAGAAAAATGATACACATTTATAGGTGATTTTCACCTAAGCGCCGCTTAGATGTGGCACAAGACCGAAACTTTGGGACACCCAGTGAGGATCGAGACAACCATTACAGCACGCCGAGGTGCCCAAAATCATACACATCAAATCGGGAGAAAAATGACATTATAAATACAATGAAAACTATGAATCCTCAGGTTAGCCATGACATTGAATTTTACTCAACGGGGCTGACCTGCCCCAGCTGCCCACTATAATGTTGTCGTACGAGCAGATTTTGTCAGAACTGTCCCCACCACCAACTAACAACAACAAGCACTAACAATCCCTCAGTCAGTTGAGTGCCATACATGATACACGCTTTGGGCGATCATGTCTTGAAAGAGACATGACTGACTACGGGAGCGAAAATAACATTTGACCCTTAGCAATATGCTCTTATAGCCACTCATACAATATATCATAGTCGTATGACACAAGACGAAGATCGTTCAGTAAATCTTACTCATTAAGTTTCACTCAAACCAACGCCTATTCTACCCTTCCTCATAATACTTTTTCTCCCTTTTACAATCTCACTTAGTAACCTACCTACCTTGAGTAGCACTTAGGCCTTGTATTGGGTAAAGTACCAGTAAATAAAAAAGTATATAATTTAATACACTCACGATATATATAATAAATTATACTTTAGAACATATTCAAATTACAATCATATATATATATATAATTCATAATAAATATTCATAGCTCTATTTCTATATTGAGCACTGTTTTAAATTAATGTATTGAACATTGTAAATATTTTCTTCGTTCCTTATTCATTTATATATATATATATATATATATATATATATATATATATATATACAAATGAATAAGGAACGAAGAAAATATTAACAATGTGTATATATATATATATATATATATATATATATATATATACATTGGCCACACCACCACAAATTCGCTCTCACGGCGTCTGACGTTGCACTTAAATAAAAATTCAAATATATTCCGTCATTTAGAACAACACGGTTATCAACGCACACTTCTGAGAAAAACGCTTGTTGATAACACGTACATACTCAAACAAGAAAATAATAAGCAGAAACTAAAAATACTCGAAGCACTCTACATTAAACAATTTAAACCGGGTTTGAATACAATCAATTTTGATATTTCCAATAACGTACTCAAATGCCTGTAATCAGACCAGGGACCACAACGCCACTATTTTGTCACTGTCTTCGGCCATCCGACACGGTAGGGATGGACTTATATTTTCAATTCAATTCTCTTTATTGTTAATAGCTTAAATGTTCTATGTTTACTGTGTGTTAATATTTACTCTTTGATAATGGCTTATGTGAGCCGAAAGCTTAGACCCGATAAAAAAATCAACAATTACTGTGATGTTTTGTTGTCTTTCAACGATATCACCATCAAGTATATCAGATGGTATGAACGGATCCTACACAAAATAAATAGACAGAACTTGTCTATATTATTCAATGAAACCTGCATTAATATATATATATATATATATATATATATATATATGCAATTTATATATTATATATGCGCGGTACTTATTTAAAAGCGCTCTATATCAGTGATAGAGGTAACATATTAAGTTGGATTGTTGTGAATTTGGGACCCTAGGTTTCACGCTTTTGCGATCGTCAGACGAACTGATTCAGCGTAAAACACAGGGTCACAAACTCACACCAATCCAACTAAATTTGTAAGTACTGGGAATCGTATGCCCCTTCAAAATAAGGTTTGACATTTCAAAATACAAGATACACCCGAGAAAGACTGTAGCGTTTAAAATAAATAAATGACTAGATAAACAAATGAAAAAGCCAAACACGGGCAGAAAATTTAGAAGTAATCCTTTTTTGTGTTCTTGCCACACCCAATTAAAAAGCGGGACACATATCGAAGAAACAAGGTTTGGAGAATTAGACACACTCAGGGTGCACTGAAGCACAACAAGAAACCTATTTTGAGAAGTTTCAGTAAACGGATGTAAGAACAAGTGCCCACAAAATAAGAAGTGTTCTAAGAGCTATTAATTTCAAGAAAAATTAGGAAATTGTGGAGAGCCATGATTACATGCCAACTAAAAGAAAAAGAAATTAAAATAGATAATAGAAAAAGAGATAAAGAAAAGAAAACATTTTAATTCTGCATATGCCTCTACAAACCCGGGTTCGAATTTCACAGGACGATTGTTCAGCAAGATGACTTCTGGATGTTAGCCTGGAGAGGGGCGACCCCAGCGTTTGGTAATGTTGAAAACTGCCCGAGAACCAATACCACAACCTTGTAAGATGGACAAACGGAATTATGCGTCGATTATAGCGCTTGGGCGATGTCACTAGTCATCATGACCGAGAATGTGAGTGCACTGGCTTTGTTCAAACTGTTCATTCTGCCAAATGATGGCGCTCTCTCCCAGAAACTGTAACTAAGGTCCGCTTAGTATCATTGCAATATAAACCATATGTATTGGTTGACTGGTTTGCTTTTTACGGTTTATCAATCTTTTGCAGGTAATTTAAAGCGAAAATATTTTTAGATTTTAAGAATTTGGGTGGGGGTATATACTAATGATTTAATGATACACGTACTACTAATTAACCCATAGAGAAGTGGGGAGAAGAAGTGGATTTATACTTTTTCTCAAGGGTATTTGCGTGTAAGCGAATATAATGAAGCCAACTGGGACTGAAACTCGGCTCTCCAATTTCCAGTTCCGAGCCGTTACGCACGACAACGCCCGCACATCGTAGCTTACAGCACCTGGCAGACCCACGCGGTCATCGTGGTACTGAGCCAGATTAATTTCTATGATTGTACAAGAACCGGTATTTCTATGTGATATAGCTATAAGTACTGTGGGTATTGTTTATATTAGTCTGACACAAGAACACGTTTAAAGAGTACTTAGTAAATGTTGAACTCAGTACAAAACTCAGTTGTGAACTGAGTAGAAATAATTTCCTACAACAAACACATTATGTATAGATGTGTGTGTGTGTGGACACGTACGTCTGTGTTGTGTGTGTGTGCGTGTATCATATGCATTTCTCTCTATATATATATGTATGTGTGTGTGTGTAATAATTTTCGTACGTAAAAATTTACAGTTGCATGTCGAGTCGCGGTTAAATTATTTTTTTTTTTCTTTCGTAAGATGAAAAATAAGACATTCTCAACAACCTTTGTTAAGATTTGCAGAGTATGACAAAAGAACACGCGAAGGCAGAGGGAGGAATAGAAAAAGAAGTGCAAGGAAGACTGTATTGCGCCAGTCTTTCAAGTCAAAATACTGAGCATATATATATATACATACACTCCGAAAACAAACCGACTCCAAAAGTGATGGCCGGCATTTAAAACATACCACACACGCACGCATGCGCACACTTCGAAATGCGCATATGTACAGGCAAACATTCCCACACGAATGGGTCTATCATTCGAAATGCATCGACTACGCGGACGTTCGGATAGGCATCAAACATTCAAGTAGTCCAAGAGAAATAAAATAAACACGCCAACCGAAAAACGAGATCGGCTGCTACTATATAATATTTTCAGTCTCTCTCTCTCTCGCTCCGCACACACATCATCATAGGCACGGAGAAAAATTGGCTTTTCCCTCCGCCCATTCACACTGTCGTCTCTACTGAACAATTTTACCTACACATGTCCGATACGCAGTTAAAAACAACGAGGTGGTGGCTTCGTGACGAATAAATAAAGGCGTTTATTTAATAATAATACTCAACAAATATTTCTAATTCGAAATAATCACACTCCTTGATGGAGTGATGAATTAATAATCGTTATTTTAGACTCTTAGAACGTTAGTAAAAAAATAAAATTCCGATAAAAATATCTGCTTACTACACGCACATGTTTATATCCACACATACACACATATATTATGATTTAAACATGGTATATATCCAAGCAGCGATCCCTTGTTTAAACATGTTTTATTAATTAAACAGAACGGACAAAGAATGTTTGTCAATCTTTTTAGGTGAACAAATCGTTTAATGCCGGGTGGAAAGTTCTGACAGAGAACTATGTTATATTCTGAGTTTTTTTTTTCTATTTATAATGTATGATTGACTAAAGAACAAGTTAGGAAATGTGTCTCACTCTTAAGTCTTTTCTTAATCTAGCATGTTTCACTTTTTATTAAAGCTTCTTCAGAGATCTGGTTAAAAACAAGAGATGAATTATGTATAAAAATGTGTGTGTGTGTCTGCCAAAAAAAACAAAAACAAAGACGTTTGTTTTTTCTTCTTAAATTCACTGTTGTTGTGTTTAATACAACTAAATATAGAACATTAAACAAAACAAAACCTAAAAAAGACCTCGACTGAATGTAACACAATCTTCTTAACCTAAATCGTGTCCAAATCGTAAGTTTAAAAATATTTGTTTTAAACTAAAAAAAAAAAACTTTTAAAGTAGGGCTTTTTGAAAAATAAAAAATTAAATGACCACAATAATTTTATATTTTAATTTTATTTTCGGCTTTAGTGCATATTTAAAATAAACTTAAGTATGACACAAGGCCACATATAAAAAGGAATTAGGCTACGTCAATATTTCAACTGGTGTGGGCTTGCTATTCGCAGCCGATAAAAGTCACCATTTTTCAAATTACGGCTTTTTTTTTTTTTTACTTATTCAGATCAAACGCCGACTCCGGTACAAATTTTCTAGTTCCCAGCCAGAACTAAGGTAAACTTTTTAATTAAAACAGATTATTTAAAGCCTCTTTGGGGACTGAAACTTAATATTAACAGACTTTCATTGTTTCGAAATAGGACTGTTATACCCTCCTTTCACGTCCCAGTAAAATAAATATTTATGTTATTGTCCGTAAGATTACGTTCAAGAAATTTTAAATTATCAGAGTTGACGATCACATTCAAGTTTATATTTTTGGATTAACGCGGAATGGTACGAACGGTCAGAGACAAGGACAGGAGTTTATTTCAAAAGAGTAAGATATTTATTGGGGGTCCTGTCCATTAGGCCTCAGAGATATCAATGACTTACAAGTTATGCCAATGTGAAAACCAGATATTCGTCCGGAGAAGTTTTTTGTTACTTTTCTTAAAATAAAATCTTTATTCTTAATAACCCAAGGCGTAGGACCTAGAATAGAGCCTTGAGGGGCACTCCATTCATGTGATAGTATTGGAATAACCCAAGATTAAATCTTGGGTTATTAATTAGATAGGTTTTGAAGTTCAACCCCTGTAACAGGCTGCTATTAAAAGTGTGTTAAAATCTTCGGTTGATCCAGAAGATTAAAAAAAAAAGTTCATTTTCATGAGTCGGGAAATTCTTTCTTTCTTTCTTTCATTCCTTCTCTTTCTCTCTCTCCTTCTCTTTCTCTCTCTCTCTCTTTCTTCCTTCACTCACTCTCTCTCTTTCTTTATTCACTCACTCACTCACTCTCTCTCTTTCTTCCTTCACTCACTCTCTCTCTTTCTTCCTTCACTCACTCACTCTCTCTCTTTCTTTCTTCCTTCACTCACTCTCTCTCTTTCTTCCTTCTCACTCACTCTCTCTCTTTCTTTCTTCCTTCTTCACTCACTCACTCTCTCTCTTTATTCACTCACTCTCTCACTTTCTTTATTCACTCACTCACTCACTCTCTTTCTTTATTCACTCACTCACTCTTTATTCACTCACTCACTCTCTCTCTCTCTCTGTCACTTTCAAAGCAATTGATTATTATAACAATATTTAAATATCATGTAAGATGATATTTAAATAAAATTAAATAAATTCTTTTTTCCTGTCCTTCTTTCTTTCATTCCTTTTCTTTCTTTCTTTCTTTCTTCACTCACACACACACACACACACACACACACTCTCTCTCTCTCTCTCTCTGTCACTTTCAAAGCAATTGATTATTATAACAATATTTAAATATCATGTAGACAGAATGACATACCACAATAATATATTTATGTTGTCATATTTTATTTATTCATTTTTAAAATAATATTCACACGGATCTGAGACATTTTTAAATATGCCTTTGAAACAATAAATAAATTTAAAATAATTTAAAAAGAAAATAGATTCCAATTTTGTTGTCAATAACATGCACCCACCCAACCATGACAAATACGCACGACATGACACGGTACCGATGGGACTATAGATGGGGAACATTTTAAAATCGACAACTTACTTTAAAAAACATTAAAGTCCTACACCCATTTATAAGTTTGGATCCCGACTAAAGATTTCTATTTAAAAAACCAGTAACGGACGAAAAACAAACAAGACAAAGTCGGAAAGAAAGAAAGGAAGGAAAATATAAAGAAGGAAAGCATTTCATTAACTGTCTTTTTTTTTTTTCGATTTGTTTTTCCTTTTTTTTTTTTTTGTATTTTTTGTTTTTTGTTTTGGTTGTTTAAATTTATCGACTTACTTCTTTTTCCTCAACAAGTCTGGATGCGGCCATCCTATGTAAGGCTTCCTTGTTAATTGTATTTCCAATAGTGTTCGTGTAAAATCCCCAAAAGCTTAAACGAGATCGGCAAAGTCAAATTGTACACACATCGTAAAACGTTCACGACTATAAAACTCTTCGTTGCTAGTTCTGCAAAACTACAACAGCTAACAGTAGGCAAGGAAAAAGCACCATAGCGGGGGCCCCCGGATTGTGGTAGTAATAGTAATAGTAGTAGTAGTGGTGGTGGTGGTAGTAGGAGCCAGCGAAAAGATCAGCAGTTGCAGTAGTAATAGTTGGCGGTGGAGATGGTGGAGATGGTGGTGGTAGTAGTGGAAGTGAGAGGAGAGTTTGTACAAAGACGAAAAGAATATCTCCGTCCATGCGTATGTGCGGGGTGCCGGTCACGACTAATGTCAGTCATAGATAGATAGATAGATAGATAGATAGATACATTGATATATATATATATATATATATATATATATATATATATATAAATAGAGAGATAGATATGCATTAACACAGATAGATAGATAGATAGATAGATAGATAGATAGATAGATATGCATTGATATATATATATAT
>JBBBDQ010001240.1:1077500-1165000 GCA_037127315.1 Ascarosepion bandense | reverse complement strand
AGGAAGAGAAACGGACCCCTCACCCCGCCAAACTTAAACACCCAGAGGACCGACAGAGATGTCGGAACAACGAATTCTGGTTACCTCGTTTACAGCTATCACGAAAGGCATAAAACGCGTAAGTCACAACGATATAGCGCATGATTTAGAGACCTTGATCCTGTTTCACGCAAGCAACAATCCTCAAAGAGAATTGAGTCCCTAGCAAAAGAAACCAATATATTCACCCATTGATATATATTACTGACCATAGACAGATCTATCTATCGCCCGGTTCACACTCTACCGACGTCTATTGAACAGGTTAAGAGGCTCATCCCTTGTTCCCAGTTTAGGATGTGGTTTCCGGCTTTCTCTTTTCCAATCTTTTCACTATTACGTAGCCCCCTGCACATCAGTGGCGTTACCGGCTTGCTCGTGGTGATACGATTTAAAAAATTATAAGTTTCATACCTTCTTTGGTTTATTTATGATTAGAATTCTCTCTGAATTGATGGAGATGTTTGGCAGCCTCGACATTTTTTGGAAAAACCTCATAGTAATCAAGAATCTCTACTGGCAGCAAACTGCCTGCATACGAACAGGTAAGGAATTCAGCAATTATACTAAGATTGAAAGGGGCGTAAGACAAGGACGAGTCTTTTCAGCGGATTACTAACAGACCAGATAGAGGGAACAAGTGACAGGAGAAAGCAACGGATGACATATTTAAAGGACCTAATCAATTGGATGACGGAACGAGGTTTGCATGGTGCAACAGGAGAAAGCGTACTAAGAGCCACAAGGGATAGGGAGACGTGGAAGGCCATAATCGCCTACGTTCTGAAAGGGTAAGGCACATAGAAGAATATATATGCTGATTATAAGAAATTATGATGTGAGTATAAAATGGGGGATCAATTCTACATTATAATCAATATATAAACTGATCCCTCATTTTGTGTCCATGCTAGTTTCTATGCATTTATATTCTAGATTTATGGGCTTGAGCTAGTGGATGACGGAAGGAGGGTTGCATGGTGCAACAGAAGAAAGCGTACTAAGAGCCACCAGGGACAGGGAGATGTGGAAAGCCACGATCGCCTACGTCCTGAAAGGACATGGCACATAAAAGAAGAAGAAGAAGCTAGAATCACTGATTTGTCTCGGAACGACAAGTCGGGGAGCAGAGTTCGAATTCCAGTTGAATTCCTTGGATTCACTTGCGCACAAATACATTTGGGAAAGGTATTAATCCATCTCTTCCCTCCAGTTATGGGTTAAACAACAGGAAACATTGAGTTCTATAACCTTACACGCCGTTTTCTCCTGTCTCTCCTTCTCTCTATCTGGCCTGTTAGTATGAGGTTCTCCAAGCCCTTCTTCCTCATTGCATGTTCCAGGAACTTTAGCTGTCTCTTTCTGATGCGCAGTATTAATTTTCTTTCCGTTTCCATCTTTTCCAAAACCTCATCATTGCTCACATGCTCTCTCCATGATATCCACAGCATCCTACTGTAGAACCACATTTCAGTTCCTTCAAGTTTTTCCTTCATCTTCGATGATATTGACCAGCATTCACTGCCATTTTGAAGAACTGACATCACATAGCAATCCAGTACTCTCTTCTTTGTTTCTAGCGAAATTGTCCTGTTTCTTAATACTCTACACAGCTCATGGAATGCATCCTTGTGCTTTTGAATCTCAGGAATATAAATGTATAGAAAGTGAGGGGACAGTTTATATATTGATTGTAATATGGAATTGATCCCCCACTTTATATCCCGTATGTAGAACCACATTTCTGTTGCTTCAAGTTATTTCTTCATTTTCGATGATATTGACCAGCATTCACTGCCATATTGAAGAACTGACATCACATGGCAATCCAGTACTCTCTTCTTTGTTTCTAATTTTTTTTTTTTTAATCATCTCACCCCAAGCAAGGCATTCCACTGCCACTATTGCGCATGGGGCTACATAGGGGAAGGTAAAGAGAAGGAGTGGTTCGACATAGGGAATTACAGGAGGAAGGTGACAGATGAGTAAGGATAGCGAGGATGAGGGTTGGGCAGATGGGAAGAGTGCTTGATAGAATGGGAGCAGGTTAGTGTGTTAGGATTTGTCTATTGACCTTACATTTAAACTCCTGGAGATTGTAGCCGTCGGGGAAGCAATCGTTTGGAAGAGAATTCCACAGTCGGGAAGTGCGAGGAAAGAAACTGTTGGAGTAGAAGTTAAGTCTAATGAAATTTTCTTGTCTCTTAATACTCTACTTGATCATGATCGCCCTAGCATGTATGCTTTTAGAATTATAAGCATCATTATAGTTTGATACTTATTTGTTACTAAACTTTCTACTTTATCATAATTATTTTTTGTCTTTTTTTAGGTTTATAGAATATGTCAAGAAAACTTCAGTTTGCAACATATTTCACGTTATGTTTTCTTATTACTGACAGGAATTTATATTATCGCAACATTTGTTTTAATTCCTGTCTGTCTAAGACTTCACATAAAAATAATGAGTGTTTGCTGTGTACCAATTAATACGATCAGTGATATTTGTTTTGTTGAGAGAGATTAGTTATTTTTTATCATAAATTTTTATTAACTCAAATCTTATCAAATCAAATTGATTTTTATGAAGTGAGAAGAAATTTATTGTCCTTTCTCCTCATTAACGTCTTCAAATTCTTTCCCACTTCCAGTAATTCCTTGTATTTTATTGGTATTATTATCACCAGCCAGTCAGTTAATTGCTATACGTGATACACGCTTGGACGATCATATCTCTTTCGATACATGACTGCCTAGGCAGAAGATCTTCCTGCAGTGGGTTGCCATTACGTTGTGTGGTAGACTGGTTAGCAGCCAAGGCTATAAAACCCAATCTGTCTGGTATTCAACCCTTTTATCCCGATTAGGCAGTTAATTTCCACATGTGATACACGCTTGGACGATCGTGTTTCTATCGATACATAAGTGTCTAGGCAGAAGATATTTTTGCAGTGGGTTGACATAACGTTGTGTAGTAGACTTGTTGCCAACCAAGGCTATAGAACACAATCCTCCCTGGTATTCAATCCTTTTATCCAGATTAGGCCGTTAATTTCCACACATGGTACACGCTTGGGCGATCATGTCTCTTTCGATACATGACTGACTAGGCAAAAGATTGTCTAGCAATAGGTTGCCATTAGGTTCTGTGGTAAGCTGGTTGCCAGCCAAGGCTATAGAACACAATCTGATAATAGCTGGAGGGATAAGAGTTGGATTCATACCTTTCCCAAGGGTATTAGTGCATAAGTGAAAACAGAACGACAGCTGTCGCAGATCATAATCAAGAACAAGGATCACTTCCAAGCTAGGTCATGCAGGCAGTTGTCTCAACGTTACAGCAAGCTACCTCATGTGTATGGTCTACCTAAGATTCATAATTACGGTATTCCGCTCAGGCCAATTGTTTGCAGCCTAGGCTCGGTTTGCCACCCTCTGAGTCGTTTTCTTGGAAATATAATTGACCACCTGATAGGAAAGTCAACGTCATATGTTCGAAACTCCGCCTACTTCGTGGACCTTATCAAATATGCTCCCATCCAATGCAACCAGATGATGAGCCTGGATGTGGTGAATCTGCTCACCAAGGTACCCACTGTGGAGGTACTATCGGTACTTAGGGACAAACTTGCCTCGGACTAATGCCTAAGAGAACGTACCAGTATTCAACTAGATAATCTGATGGAGATGCTGATTTTCTGCACACAAACAACACACTTCGGATTGATATCAGATATATCGACAAGATGAAGGCGTAGCAATGGGCTCACCATTAACACCATCACTGGCTAACAAATACATGGAATACGTTAAAGAAATGGCATCAGAATCCACAGATCTAAAGCCAAATTTATGGCTGAGATACGTTGATGACACTTTCATACGCTGGCCACACCAGGAAGAGGTTAAGATACAACTGAACCATATGAACTCAATAAGATCATCCATACAGTTCACTATGGAAAAAGAGAGTGACAACAAACTGGCATTACTAGATGTGCTTATAACTCGAACAGTGGTGGGGTTCAAGATATCCGTATACCGCAAGCCAACATTCACCGGACAAGACCTCAACTTCAACTGCCACCACCAACAAATGTAAAGAACGGTGTCGTCCTCTGCCTGCAACATCGAACTAAAGTCTTAAGCGGCGACCCAGAGACATACAAATAGAAAATGGAATAAGCAGTACCCTACAAGGTAGTAATTATTCAGGGTATATGGCAAAAACGAACATAGAAGGAAGGGTGCATGACGATAACAACTCTCAGGAAACAGCCGCGGTTTTTATACTTTATGAAAAGGGGTTATTGGAGAAACTACAAAGGATCTGTGGCCCATATAACATCAAGACGTTCTTCAGAAGTACTTCGACACTTCGCAGGTACCTCTCCCGAGGAAGACCCTCAAGAGAGGAGGACATGACTAAAGACTGTGTGTACGCCATTCTATGTAGTTGTGGAAAAATATAAAGGAGAAACAGGCCGCCCCCTTAAGATAAATTTACAAGAACACGGCAAGGCCATAACACGAGGGGAAACAGAAAAATCAGGAGAGAGAAAGGCTATCACCGCCCCCTATGGGATGAAGATGAAATAATGGATAGAGAATGTCACTGGAAACTACGTAAACTTAAGGAATCAGCACATATGCTAGGCTTCAAAAATCTCCTAAGCCAACCAAGCATAGAAATCCCTATGGGATGAAGTTGAAATAATAGATAGAGAACGCCACTGGAAACTACGTAAACTTAAGGAATCAGCACATATGCTAGGCTTCAAAAATCTCCTAAGCCGACCAAGCATAGAAATCCCTATGGCATGAAGTTGAAATAATAGATAGAGAACGCCACTGGAAACTACGTAAACTTAAGGAATCAGCACATATGCTAGGCTACAAAAATCTCCTAAGCCGACCAAGCATAGAGATGAACACAATATGGGAACCAGTAATACGGGGTGCCAGAGAAAATCATTAGTGTGAAAATTGCAATATGAGCTCTGGTAAAAAATAATAGATAAAACCATTAACTTCAAAAATGCTAGAAAAAAACGATTAACATTAAAAATCGCAATATGAATTCTTGGTTACTGAACATTAGGTTTATAATTCAGAAAGTCAGTTATTGTTGTCCCAGTGGATAATGACGTTGGTTAGTTCCGGTGATTTGACCCAAAGAGTTGTGAGTTCAATATCAGGCTACAGCAGTGGTGAACAAGTAACTTAAAGAGTCAGGTTAGATATATATAACTCATGACTACCAAAAGAGGCTTTGCATAAGAAATGATATACCCCTGTATCGTAATAAAGGATTCGGCTCAAAATTTTTCGCAGCTGAAGAAGGCTGGAGCGTAGAACGGCCGAAACGTACAAATGGCAACCAAAATGAGGACACTAGTCTGAATAATGTAATTATTGTGAATTAAACGAGTACGACTGGAATTCAAACTCGGCCCTCCGATTTCTCATTCCGAGCCGATATTCACAATACTTGGGGCGAAATGATTATACGGGATGAGGCAAAAATCACTCACCATAGAAATAATTTATCATAATTATAATTAAACACGATAATATGATTTACTAATTAGCTTTGAATACTGCTGCCATATCTGGCTAGGTGCTCCTTCTATCCACCTAGGTGTCCTTGACAAAATCCAACGGAGTATATGTAATGTTATCGATCACGACTTGGCATATCCCCGTGCATTGAAAACTGCTGCCATATCTGGTCGGGTGCTCTTGGTATCCACCTAGGTGTCCTTGACAAAATCCAACGGAGAATCTGTAATGTTATCGATCCCGACTTGGCATATGCCCGTGCATTGAGTACTGCTGCCATATCTGGTCGGGTGCTCTTGGTATCCACCTAGGTGTCCTTGACAAAATCCAACGGAGTATCTGTAATGTTATCGATCCCGACTTGGCATATGCCCGTGCATTGAGTACTGCTGCCATATCTGGTCGGGTGCTCTTGGTATCCACCTAGGTGTCCTTGACAAAATCCAACGGAGTATCTGTAATGTTATCGATCCCGACTTGGCATATGCCCGTGCATTGACTACTGCTGCCATATCTGGTCGGGTGCTCTTGGTATCCATCTAGGTGTCATTGACAAAATCCAACGGAGTATCTGTAATGTTATCGGTTGCAACTTGGCATATCCTCGTGCATTGAAAACTGCTGCCATATCTGGTCGGGTGCTCTTGGTATCCACCTAGGTGTCCTTGACAAAATCCAACGGAGTATCTGTAATGTTATCGATCCCGACTTGGCATATGCCCGTGCATTGAGTACTGCTGCCATATCTGGTCGGGTGCTCTTGGTATCCACCTAGGTGTCCTTGACAAAATCCAACGGAGTATCTGTAATGTTATCGATCCCGACTTGGCATATGCCCGTGCATTGAGTACTGCTGCCATATCTGGTCGGGTGCTCTTGGTATCCACCTAGGTGTCCTTGACAAAATCCAACGGAGTATCTGTAATGTTATCGATCCCGACTTGGCATATGCCCGTGCATTGAGTACTGCTGCCATATCTGGTCGGGTGCTCTTGGTACCCATCTAGGTGTCCTTGACAAAATCCAACGGAGTATCTGTAATGTTATCGATCCCGACTTGATATATGCCCGTGCATTGAGTACTGCTGCCATATCTGGTCGGGTGCTCTTGGTATCCACCTAGGTGTTCTTGACAAAATCCAACGGAGTATCTGTAATGTTATCGATCCCGACTTGGCATATGCCCCTGCATTGAGGACTGCTGCCATATCTGGTCGGGTGCTCTTGGTATCCATCTAGGTGTCCTTGACAAAATCCAACGGAGTATCTGTAATGTTATCGATCCCGACTTGGCATATACCCGTGCATTGAGTACTGCTGCCATATCTGGTCGGGTGCTCTTGGTATCCATCTAGGTGTCCTTGACATAATCCAACGGAGTATCTGTAATGTTATCGATCCCGACTTGACATATGCCCGTGCATTGAGTACTGCTGCCATATCTGGTCGGGTGCTCTTGGTATCCATCTAGGTGTCCTTGACAAAATCCAACGGAGTATCTGTAATGTTATCGATCCCGACTTGGCATATGCCCGTGCATTGAGTACTGCTGCCATATCTGGTCGGATGCTCTTGGTATCCACCTAGGTGTCCTTGACAAAATCCAACGGAGTATCTGTAATGTTATCGATCCCGACTTGGCATATGCCCGTGCATTGAATACTGCTGCCATATCTGGTCGGGTGCTCTTGGTATCCATCTAGGTGTCATTGACAAAATCCAACGGAGTATCTGTAATGTTATCGGTTGCAACTTGGCATATCCTCGTGCATTGAAAACTGCTGCCATATCTGGTCGGGTGCTCTTGGTATCCACCTAGGTGTCCTTGACAAAATCCAACGGAGTATCTGTAATGTTATCGATCCCGACTTGGCATATGCCCGTGCATTGAGTACTGCTGCCATATCTGGTCGGGTGCTCTTGGTATCCACCTAGGTGTCCTTGACAAAATCCAACGGAGTATCTGTAATGTTATCGATCCCGACTTGGCATATGCCCGTGCATTGAGTACTGCTGCCATATCTGGTCGGGTGCTCTTGGTATCCACCTAGGTGTCCTTGACAAAATCCAACGGAGTATCTGTAATGTTATCGATGCCGACTTGGCATATGCCCGTGCATTGAGTACTGCTGCCATATCTGGTCGGGTGCTCTTGGTATCCATCTAGGTGTCCTTGACAAAATCCAACGGAGTATCTGTAATGTTATCGATCCCGACTTGATATATGCCCGTGCATTGAGTACTGCTGCCATATCTGGTCGGGTGCTCTTGGTATCCACCTAGGTGTCCTTGACAAAATCCAACGGAGTATCTGTAATGTTATCGATCCCGACTTGGCATATGCCCCTGCATTGAGTACTGCTGCCATATCTGGTCGGGTGCTCTTGGTATCCATCTAGGTGTCCTTGACAAAATCCAACGGAGTATCTGTAATGTTATCGATCCCGACTTGGCATATACCCGTGCATTGAGTACTGCTGCCATATCTGGTCGGGTGCTCTTGGTATCCATCTAGGTGTCCTTGACATAATCCAACGGAGTATCTGTAATGTTATCGATCCCGACTTGGCATATGCCCGTGCATTGAGTACTGCTGCCATATCTGGTCGGGTGCTCTTGGTATCCATCTAGGTGTCCTTGACAAAATCCAACGGAGTATCTGTAATGTTATCGATCCCGACTTGGCATATGCCCGTGCATTGAGTACTGCTGCCATATCTGGTCGGGTGCTCTTGGTATCCACCTAGGTGTCCTTGACAAAATCCAACGGAGTATCTGTAATGTTATCGATCCCGACTTGGCATATGCCCGTGCATTGAGTACTGCTGCCATATCTGGTCGGGTGCTCTTGGTATCCACCTAGGTGTCCTTGACAAAATCCAACGGAGTATCTGTAATGTTATCGATCCCGACTTGGCATATGCCCGTGCATTGACTACTGCTGCCATATCTGGTCGGGTGCTCTTGGTATCCATCTAGGTGTCATTGACATAATCCAACGGAGTATCTGTAATGTTATCGGTTGCAACTTGGCATACCCCGTGCATTGAAAACTGCTGCCATATCTGGTCGGGTGCTCTTGGTATCCACCTAGGTGTCCTTGACAAAATCCAACGGAGTATCTGTAATGTTATCGATCCCGACTTGGCATATGCCCGTGCATTGAGTACTGCTGCCATATCTGGTCGGGTGCTCTTGGTATCCACCTAGGTGTCCTTGACAAAATCCAACGGAGTATCTGTAATGTTATCGATCCCGACTTGGCATATGCCCGTGCATTGAGTACTGCTGCCATATCTGGTCGGGTGCTCTTGGTATCCATCTAGGTGTCCTTGACAAAATCCAACGGAGTATCTGTAATGTTATCGATCCCGACTTGATATATGCCCGTGCATTGAGTACTGCTGCCATATCTGGTCGGGTGCT
Organism: Ascarosepion bandense; assembly: GCA_037127315.1. NCBI lineage: Eukaryota > Metazoa > Mollusca > Cephalopoda > Sepiida > Sepiidae > Ascarosepion > Ascarosepion bandense. Next base: position 1,155,973 of record JBBBDQ010001240.1, on the reverse strand, counting down.
CTTGGTATCCACCTAGGTGTCCTTGACAAAATCCAACGGAGTATCTGTAATGTTATCGATCCCGACTTGGCATATGCCCGTGCATTGAGTACTGCTGCCATATCTGGTCGGGTGCTCTTGGTATCCATCTAGGTGTCCTTGACAAAATCCAACGGAGTATCTGTAATGTTATCGATCCCGACTTGGCATATGCCCGTGCATTGAGTACTGCTGCCATATCTGGTCGGGTGCTCTTGGTATCCACCTAGGTGTCCTTGACAAAATCCAACGGAGTATCTGTAATGTTATCGATCCCGACTTGGCATATGCCCGTGCATTGACTACTGCTGCCATATCTGGTCGGGTGCTCTTGGTATCCATCTAGGTGTCCTTGACATAATCCAACGGAGTATCTGTAATGTTATCGGTTGCAACTTGGCATATCCCCGTGCATTGAAAACTGCTGCCATATCTGGTCGGGTGCTCTTGGTATCCACCTAGGTGTCCTTGACAAAATCCAACGGAGTATCTGTAATGTTATCGATCCCGACTTGGCATATGCCCGTGCATTGAGTACTGCTGCCATATCTGGTCGGGTGCTCTTGGTATCCACCTAGGTGTCCTTGACAAAATCCAACGGAGTATCTGTAATGTTATCGATCCCGACTTGGCATATGCCCCTGCATTGAGTACTGCTGCCATATCTGGTCGGGTGCTCTTGGTATCCATCTAGGTGTCCTTGACAAAATCCAACGGAGTATCTGTAATGTTATCGATCCCGACTTGGCATATGCCCGTGCATTGAGTACTGCTGCCATATCTGGTCGGGTGCTCTTGGTATCCATCTAGGTGTCCTTGACATAATCCAACGGAGTATCTGTAATGTTATCGATCCCGACTTGGCATATGCCCGTGCATTGAGTACTGCTGCCATATCTGGTCGGGTGCTCTTGGTATCCACCTAGGTGTCCTTGACAAAATCCAACGGAGTATCTGTAATGTTATCGATCCCGACTTGGCATATGCCCGTGCATTGAGTACTGCTGCCATATCTGGTCGGGTGCTCTTGGTATCCACCTAGGTGTCCTTGACAAAATCCAACGGAGTATCTGTAATGTTATCGATCCCGACTTGGCATATGCCCGTGCATTGACTACTGCTGCCATATCTGGTCGGGTGCTCTTGGTATCCATCTAGGTGTCCTTGACATAATCCAACGGAGTATCTGTAATGTTATCGGTTGCAACTTGGCATATCCCCGTGCATTGAAAACTGCTGCCATATCTGGTCGGGTGCTCTTGGTATCCACCTAGGTGTCCTTGACAAAATCCAACGGAGTATCTGTAATGTTATCGATCCCGACTTGGCATATGCCCGTGCATTGTGTACTGCTGCCATATCTGGTCGGGTGCTCTTGGTATCCATCTAGGTGTCCTTGACAAAATCCAACGGAGTATCTGTAATGTTATCGGTTGCAACTTGGCATATCCCCGTGCATTGAAAACTGCTGCCATATTGGTCGGGTGCTCTTGGTATCCACCTAGGTGTCCTTGACAAAATCCAACGGAGTATCTGTAATGTTATCGATCCCGACTTGGCATATGCCCGTGCATTGAGTACTGCTGCCATATCTGGTCGGGTGCTCTTGGTATCCACCTAGGTGTCCTTGACAAAATCCAACGGAGTATCTGTAATGTTATCGATCCCGACTTGGCATATGCCCGTGCATTGAGTACTGCTGCCATATCTGGTCGGGTGCTCTTGGTATCCATCTAGGTGTCCTTGACAAAATCCAACGGAGTATCTGTAATGTTATCGGTTGCAACTTGGCATATCCTCGTGCATTGAAAACTGCTGCCATATCTGGTCGGGTGCTCTTGGTATCCACCTAGGTGTCCTTGACAAAATCCAACGGAGTATCTGTAATGTTATCGATCCCGACTTGGCATATGCCCGTGCATTGAGTACTGCTGACATATCTGGTCGGGTGCTCTTGGTATCCACCTAGGTGTCCTTGACAAAATCCAACGGAGTATCTGTAATGTTATCGATCCCGACTTGGCATATGCCCGTGCATTGAGTACTGCTGCCATATCTGGTCGGGTGCTCTTGGTATCCATCTAGGTGTCCTTGACAAAATCCAACGGAGTATCTGTAATGTTATCGGTTGCAACTTGGCATATCCCCGTGCATTGAAAACTGCTGCCATATCTGGTCGGGTGCTCTTGGTATCCACCTAGGTGTCCTTGACAAAATCCAACGGAGTATCTGTAATGTTATCGATCCCGACTTGGCATATGCCCGTGCATTGAGTACTGCTGCCATATCTGGTCGGGTGCTCTTGGTATCCATCTAGGTGTCCTTGACATAATCCAACGGAGTATCTGTAATGTTATCGGTTGCAACTTGGCATATCCCCGTGCATTGAAAACTGCTGCCATATCTGGTCGGGTGCTCTTGGTATCCACCTAGGTGTCCTTGACAAAATCCAACGGAGTATCTGTAATGTTATCGATCCCGACTTGGCTTATGCCCGTGCATTGAGTACTGCTGCCATATCTGGTCGGGTGCTCTTGGTATCCATCTAGGTGTCCTTGACAAAATCCAACGGAGTATCTGTAATGTTATCGGTTGCAACTTGGCATATCCCCGTGCATTGAAAACTGCTGCCATATCTGGTCGGGTGCTCTTGGTATCCACCTAGGTGTCCTTGACAAAATCCAACGGAGTATCTGTAATGTTATCGATCCCGACTTGGCATATGCCCGTGCATTGAGTACTGCTGCCATATCTGGTCGGGTGCTCTTGGTATCCACCTAGGTGTCCTTGACAAAATCCAACGGAGTATCTGTAATGTTATCGATCCCGACTTGGCATATGCCCGTGCATTGAGTACTGCTGACATATCTGGTCGGGTGCTCTTGGTATCCACCTAGGTGTCCTTGACAAAATCCAACGGAGTATCTGTAATGTTATCGATCCCGACTTGGCATATGCCCGTGCATTGAGTACTGCTGCCATATCTGGTCGGGTGCTCTTGGTATCCATCTAGGTGTCCTTGACAAAATCCAACGGAGTATCTGTAATGTTATCGGTTGCAACTTGGCATATCCCCGTGCATTGAAAACTGCTGCCATATCTGGTCGGGTGCTCTTGGTATCCACCTAGGTGTCCTTGACAAAATCCAACGGAGAATCTTTAATGTTATCGATCCCGACTTGGCAGCTTGGATACAATCACATTCTCATCGGTGCATTGTGGCTTCACTCTGTCTCTTCTACAAGTACTTTCACGGCTTTTTGCTCCGATAAACTTAGCTCACTGCTGCCATTATATATATGTTTAAACTCGGGCCACAAGATTAGCATCTAGGTCCCACCCTTTTACTGTGAAACCAATAAATTGTAAACGTAAATTCTACTCTAACAGCTTCTTTTCTCGCATTTTCCGCCCGTGAAATTCCCTTCTATTTACTTGCTTTCCCGACAGCTACAATCTCCAACAATTTAAATGTAAAGTCAGTCGTCATCTCCTATCTCACTAACCTGCATCCTCTCTCTCATGCTCCTTTCTTCGTCCACTCCATGTTACATAAGAGGAAAGTTATGAGAAAGAGTGACAGGTTATAGGGGGTGTCAAGAAGTGGGTAAGAGAAGGATGAGAATACTGATGAAAGTGGAGTGGACGGAGAAAGGAGCATGAGAGAGAGAGGATGCAGGTTAGTGAGATAGGAGATGACTATTGACTTTACATTTAAATTGTTGGAGATTGTAGGTATCGGGAAAGCAAGTATATGAAAGGGAATTGCACAGATGGGTAGTGCGAGAAAAGAAGCTGATGGAGTAGAATTTATATATATATATATGTGTGTGTGTGTGTGCGTTTGTGTGCATGTGTGTGTGTGTGTGTGTGTTTACTTGTATTAATCGAAATGGATTCTTTTTGAGATCTACCTTAAAATTTCAAATTCTAGAATTATTTTTAAATTTGTATCTCAAAATTTTTCTATAAAATTGTCCCAGTCATTATTTATTTAAATTAAAATCTCTTTGGAAAATGTTTCAATCGTTTTTTTTTTTTTTCAACATTGATGTCAGAAGTTTTCTTTTGTATATAAGCGAAAATCTTTTCATAGCTCACTTCCCAGTCAACCACCCTTCGCCCTTTCTTTCCTTTCCGTTCTCCCTACCACTTCTATCCCTCTGACATGGCTTAATTTTAACTTTTAAACTCTTGGCTCTTGCATGGTGGAGGGGTAATTCTTCTAATATTTTTTTTTTATTTTTTTTATAAGCGTTTCACCCCGAGCAAGGCATGTCACTGCCACTACTGTGCAGGGGGCTACGTAGAGTGGAGAAAGGCTGATTAAATATAGGAAATAACAGAGGGTGGGTGATAGGCGGGTGAGGATACCGAGAATGAGGGTTGGGTAGATGAGAGTGTTGTGAGAATAGTTGGGAGTTAGTGTGATAGGTGTCTATTGACCCTACATTTAAACACCTGGAGATTGTAACTGTCGGGAAAGCAGACTTGTGGAAGGGAGTTCCACAGGCGGGAAGCGCGAGAAAAGAAGCTGTTGGAGTAGAATTTACGGTTACATCTTATTTGTTTAACTGTAAAAGGGTGGGACCTAGTTGCTAATCTAGTATCTCGTGTAAATTCGTGCTTAGGCGGCGCCAGTGATCTAAGCTCATCGGAGCAGAAGCCATGAAAGTACTTGTAGAAGAGGCACAGGGAAGCCACATCACGCCGGTGTGAGAGCGGCTGCTTTCCCCTTCTTACTTCATTATGTTCAAAAATTGTTCATCCCACTCCATTTTATTTTCCTGTGTATGGATGCTTTTTAGTGCTTCTACCGGTAAAATATGTTTTTAACACATTTGAATTTGAATAAATTAAGTTTTGGTTTCAGACCTTACTGAAGATGCGATGAATTCCTCGTAGAAATGGCTATCCAACAAATTTCAGTATCGAAATTTTTGTTATATATATATATATATATATATATATATATATAGTGTATCGAGGCAGAAAATAATTTTCTAAATATATGCTGTTAAATATAAGAGACAATGGATGTCTATTATGTTTAATCATGAGCCGTTCTAAACGTCGTATTTTGGCTTTAATTTCAGTTGAAAATAAAGAAAAGATTTTCCAACATTGTGATAATTTTTTATTAATTTCGTTCTAAGCTTTAATAACACGTTACATTGCATTTGAATACATGGTTCTGTTGTCATTTTGCGCTATCACGCGGTGTGATGTCATAGAACCGCATTGCAAATTTGCGAACTGTGTTTGTTATTTTTGGTAACTATTGCCGTTGCCTAGCGGAGCTTTATGTCAACATAAAATAAAATCGTCGCTGATTGTGGATGTTATTGTGTTACCGTCTTATAATAATCTCTCTGAAGATGGTTCATGTGAGCCGAAAGCTTAGAACCAAATTAATAAAATTTATCCAAATGTTGGAGAATTTTTGTTTTTATTTTCAACTGAAATTAAAGCCAAAATACGACATATAGAACGGCTCATGATTAAACATAATAGACATTCATTGTCTCTTATATTTAACTATATATATATATATATATATATATATATATATATATATATATATATTGTGTGTGTATTTTCGCAGCATTTTTTCATTAATACAGGTTTCATTGAATAATATAGACAAGTTCTGTCTATTTATTTTGTGTAAGATCCGTTCGTATGATCTGATTAGCTTGATAGTGTTATCATGGAAAGACGACAAGAAATCGTAATAATTGTTGATTTTTTTATCAGGTCTGAGTTTTCGGCTTACATAAGCCATTATCAAAGGATGAACATTTAATATACAGTGAACATAGAACATTTAAATTATTAACAGAGTGGAGTTATACAGAGAAAATTAAACAGGTCCATTTTTTTGCGTCGCACATGGTTGCAGGCCAAGAAGGAATGGTGATAGTGGGTTTTTGGTCAAATGAGAGTAAAGTGGCATGAGGGGATTGGTCTGGGAACTGCTGCTACTATGGTGTAGGGGGTAAGTATAATAACTATGACCTCTCCCCTCGATTATAGGCATTGAAATATGTTAGTAGAGGTGTCGAAATTTATTTTATTTAGGCTAGGTTTAAACTGTTTGATGTAGATAGCTTCTAGAATTTTAAGTTTTCGTTTATTATTTTCTTGTCTAAGTATATATGTATTTTCAACAAGTGTTTTCCTAAGAAGTGTGTGTTGATAGCCGTGGTGTTTTAAATGTCGGAATATGTTAGAATTTTCATTTCAGTGTAATGTAAGACTCCGCAACGACTCCTCCCCCACCGTTAGCAAAAAAACAAAAAAACAAAAAAAAAAACAATGTAGTGTATAAATTCAAATGCCCCTTTCGAGAATGTATCTCTAACAAACTAAATAATACCTACATTGGACATACTACTAACTCGCTTTTGAAAGCTCAGACCTGATAAAAAATCAACAATTATTGCGATTTCTTGTCGTCTTTCCATGACAACACTATCAAGCTAATCAGATCATACGAAAGTATCTTACACAAAATTAACAGACAGAATTTGTCTATATTATTCAATGAAACCTGAATATATATATATATATATATATATATATATATATATGGATAATTAGTCGTTTAAATGATATTACATTTATGACAAATTACGAAAATGACAAAAATATCTTGAAATACTAAAATAAATTTATTTAATAAAATCGCCATTGGCTTCAACTAAGACTTCTAGACGACTTCGCAATCTCTTGTATTTCTTTTGGACAGTCTCTTTGTTTAAGTTGGTGAATGGTGCCATAATCCTTGCCTTCAGTCTATCTTTGGGGTTACAAGGAGCAGCTTTGTGCGTCTCTCACTCAATCACGCCCAACACTTAATAACCAAATTGTCTGGCAGCCATGACTATGTCTTGTTGCTTGTCTGGCATGGTAAAGATTCCTGTTGCCAGAACTTAAAGACAGAATTGAGTTATGAATGCAGTAAATTGATAGAAGAAACTCTGAAATGATACTGAATGACGCAAGAAAAGGAAAACTGAACTGTCTTGACAAAGAAAGAGGACATTTTGAACAGCAGATATATACAATTAACTTTATATATATATATATATATATATATATATATATATATATATATATATATATAATCATATCGCCACAAGCAAGACATTTTATTGCCACTGTTTTACAGAGGGTTACATCGGAAGAAAGTTATGAGAAAGAGTGACAAGTTATAAGGGGTGTCAGGAGGTGGGTAAGAGAAGGATGATAATACTGATGAGAGTGGAGTGGATGGAGAAAAGAGCATGAGAGAAGGATTATTGTAGATATAAAGTGAGGGATCAGTTTAAATATTGATTGTAATGTAAAATCGATCCCCTACTTTATAAACCACATTATAATAGCATAGAATTTCTTTTTATAGAATCATATCACCCCAAGCAAGTCATTTTACTGCCACTGTTGTGCAGGAGGTTACATAGGAGGAAAGTTATGAGAAAGAGTGAGAGGTTATAGGGGGTGTCAGGAAGTGGGCAAGAGAAGGATGAGACTAATGATGTGAGTGGAGTGGACGGAGAAAGGAGCATGAGAAAGAGGACCAGGTTAGTGAGGTAGGACATGACTATTGACTTTAAATTTAAATTGTCGGAGATTGTAGCTGTCGGAAAAGGGAATTCCACAGGCGGGAAAGGTGAGATTTTTCGGCAGCCATTTTCTTGAGCTAGAGCAGCACTACAACTTCATGTTGGGTTTGAGGCCCTATGCGAAGATTAATGGAGCTATAACGTCACCATCACCAGGGATCACTCCAAACACCATGAAGCCGCCTGGATATGTCATCCAGCTCTTTCCGAATCCGCTGCCCTGCCTTTAGATTGACGCCCAAATACTCTGTTATGGTGAAACACAACTTCTCCTCAGATAATGGACTCTCTCTCCTATATTAATAAGAGTTAACAGGGAGTTCTTAGAAGTTCTAGAGAGTTCTTTAGACTTTTATTGGAGATTAGTAGAACTACTAATTAGTTCCACTTTGGACATAGTTGGACTAAGGCAGTTGTTATTAGACAGCAGTTAGCCTAATATATATATAACTCTATCGCCCTGTATATGTTTGATAATTTTTGTTACAAAAATGTACCACTCGGAAGGATTTGAATCTTCGACCCCTTTATATTTGTTTTCATTACGATAAATTTCAGAGCAGAGATGGGTATTTACGAGAAATCTAAAAATGTGTGTTTATAAGGCTTAATTCGGCTTCGTCTAATTCGTCGTTTAATTTCTTAAACTTTTCCCTTGGTCACAACATAAACAAACAACGTGCAAACACGAAAAATATAGTGGCGACAATTTACCCATCGCAACACACACACACAGACACACACACAGACACACACACACACACACACACACATATATATATATATATATATATAGTGAGATGGGTATATACATATATTAGGTTACGGAAAGTCCCGAAGATTAACGAAATGATTTTAAAAACCGATACATTTAATTTATTTGTTCGAATATTATTTTTAATCGATTCTCGTTTTTCAGTAGATATTCTGTTTTTAATCAAACTGTTTATTTCTACCGGCCTGATTATTTACGAGAGATTTTTTTACGAAAATGTGTGTCACTCGGCAGGATTCGAACCTGCAGAGATAGTTATTTACGCAGAATCGAAAACTGTGTTATATAAGCCTTGATTTAGACTGTGGAATCATACGTGGTCGAGAGGTCTAAGACGCATTAGATAAATTGGTGTCTTCCCTTATACTGATAGGGGTCGCAGGTTCTAATCCTGCCGAATGACACATTTTCGTAACAAAATTTATCGCTAAAATAATAGAAGGCCGGTAGAAATAAATATACTGTTAATTAAAAACATAATATCTGCTCAAATATGTCTATCGATTAAAAATAATGTTTAAACAAATGAATTATATATATATATATATATATATATATATATATATATATATATATATATAAGGTGGAAAACTAACACGTCATTTCAATTGGTTATAAATTATAATTGATTTCTAAGAGCTTAATTAGCTCATTTCATCAGACCACACAATATTCCTTCCATTTTGTACAATTCCGGCAAAATTTTTTGTACAAATGGAAGGAATATTGTGTGGTCTGATGAAATGAGCTAATTAAGCTACTAGAAATGAATTATAATTTATAACCAATTGAAATGACGTGTTGAGTTTTCCTTTATAAATATCATATTGCTCTGGATAACATACATTGAGCTCTCTATATAGATATAACACTTAATATTTTATATTAAGTTAATCTTGTTGGATTATCCTTACCGTTTACGAACTGGACATCTCTCTCTCTCTCTCTCTCTCTCTCTCTCTCTCTATATATATATATATATATATATATATATATATATATAAGAACAAGAATGTCGTGTTTTATGAAAACATTTAAATTTAAGTACAATTGTCGAGGAACGTGTTAAGTACTCTCGTCTTCTTTTTTCACGGGCGACAGTCATCGTTTTGGGCAATGGAAAGATCATTTGCGTATTCACTACCGGATGTGATTGTGGCCTTTCCATTGGATGACAAATAAACTTCGCGTCGGCTCTAGAAAAGGCTCCGTAAAAAGAATTTATTTGTGATAATTAAAGATTATTTGAATTTTTTTTTTTTTTTAGATGTTTCCTCGTTTTCAATTGGCCGAAACAAATTTCGCATCGAGGTGTGAAATTTAACGAGTTTTGTGTATATTAAGCAAAGTTTGTAAATTCGAGAAAATTCATTTATTTCTAACAAAATCAATGAGTCAGTGCTCAGCATCTGAATTTTAATTTTTAATTCTAGAACTTGTTTTGTTCACTACATATTCCTCAAGTTGTTCAAGCGTCATTCAAAACATATGGCGGACACAAAGTGCGATAACCCAGTCGCGTAAAGCAAAGGTAATCGAGTAATATCCAAGAATGTTTTTTTCTAATAAATGAATAATATTTAAATTGTGATCAGATTGTTATGGTTTGGGATGGTCGTCTGTTTTTTTGTTTTTTGTTTTTTTTTTGTTTTTAATTGTTTTACATCAAGCAAGGTGGTACTGCCACTGATGCGTAGGGGCTACATAAGAGTAAAATTTTAGACAGAAGGAAAGTGAGGAGAAAACCGGATCAGATACAGGGGTTGTCAGAGAAAGAGCAAGAGAAGGATGTGAACACAGGAGTGAAGACAGTTGCGAAGGTAGAGAGAAAGGAAAAGAACAAGATGAGGTGATGTAGAAAGGACTGGAGTCAAGTGGATAAGAAATAGGGAATTGACATTGCATTTAAATTTCTGGATGTTGTAGCCACCAGGAAAGCAAGTGTATGGAAGGGAGTTTCACAGGCGGAAAGTGCGCAAAAAGAAGCTGGTGGAGTAGGATTGTCTGCGGTATTTGGTTGATCTAAATGGGTGGGACCTTGTTGCCAGTCTGGTTACACGAGGAACTTCTTGTGGAGGGGGGCACCAGTTACCTGGGCTCGTCAGAGCAGAAGCCATGAAAATATTTGTCAAATTGACAGAAGGAAGCCACATCCCGCCGGTGAGAAAGTAACTGGAGTCGAGCTGCCAAGTCGGGATAGATCACATTACAGATTCTGCTTTGGAGCCTGTCGAGAACACTGAGCTGAACAGCAGGTGAGCCTGACCATATATGACAGCAATATTCCAAGCACAGACGAATGGTTGACTTGTATATATGCAAGATGAATTCAAGCGGAAAAAACATCCTGGCCCGACACAGTGACCCAATCAGTCAGTTAAGTGCCATCCGTGATACACGCTTGGGCGATCATATCTCGACAGAGAAATGACTGACTGGGCAGAAGATTATCCCGCAATAGGTTGCCATTACTTTCTGCGGTAGACTGGTTGTCGGCCAAGGCTACAGAACCAAATCTGTCCTACTATTTAACCCATAACTGGAAGGAATAGACGGATTAATACCTTTCCCAAGGGTATTTGCGCGTAAGTGAATGCTGGAATTCGAACTTGGCTCCCCGATTTCTCGTTCCGAGCCGATATGCAATGCACCACAACGCCCAACGTTCCTAAAAGTGGATTTAGCTATTGACTCAATGCAATGATTCCACTTGATTTCGGAAGATAGGGTAAGACCGGGATGTACATCTTCAAAAATATGAATTGAACCGTCTGCTTTTGATTTGTCAGCATTCTTGTAGGCGTGTATATCGGTTTCGGAAAGTAGTAATTAGTTCAGGAATGGAACCAGGGCGTAGATTTATATTTTGATAAGAGGCGATCGCAGCACGCACGAGAATTTTCCTTCTGATGAAATTACTTTTTCTCTATTGATAAGTGTGACATTTTTAGACCAAAATTGTGATTAAATTTATTTTTGTGTATAAATAGAGCCTTTGATAAATTATGATAAAGTGGGAAACGTTTCGTCTGATTAAGTTCCAAAGAACAAAACGCGTGACACGAAAACATTTTCCTCTTTGTCCTGCTTCTTAGCCCTAAAATTGTTCTTAAATGTTCACTGACAATTTAATATTATATTCTTCATTCTCTTATGCACAATAAGCAAGAAAGCCCTTACGATAAAAAAAACAAAACGGCAAAATGATGGAAATTAATGAAACTAAGACACGATAGATTGAAAAACGCCTATTATTTTTTACTTATATATATATATATATATATATATATATATATATATATATATATATATATATTGTTTAATACTTAGTTTTGGCTCATAATAGGGTTAGACCAGTACATATTTGTACTAAAAAGTGTTCGATAAAATTATATTGTAGAACTTTTGAATATTTTCCGTTTAACTCGTTTAAAAATGGAAAAAAATATATATATCCTAAAAACCAAATCCTAATAATTTTATTAATATTAAAATTGATCATGGTCGAAGGCTCGATGTAAATAGTATTATCTATATACAGAGCCAAATATAGCCAAATATAGTATGTCAAAAAATTCCGAAATTTACATTAAATTTAATGGCCATTTAACGAATGTAAATTTCGGAATTTTTAAAAACATAGTTTCCGCTCCTTCGATATAAGCATTACTCTTCAGAAATGAATTGAGTTTTTTTGGTGACTGGCGTGTGTATACACTGCTTATATACAACACGCTAAAATTTCCCTTCTCTGATTCCATGCGCCTATGGCTTCGTGTGTAGCGACTCCGACTGACACCAAATCGGTCGCGTTTCGACCCGGCCAGAAGCAAGTGTATCTGCTAGCCACACTGATGAGCTGTGATACAGCGACACAGGCTTGTATGTAGATGACTTATATATATATATATATATATATATATATATATATATATAAACGTATATATGAAATTATGTCAATTCCGTAAAACGGAGAGTATGCTCCAGAAAATCTATCTAATTAATATAAAATATTGAATAGATGAAATAGAGAGCTCAATGGATATTATCCAAAGCAATATGATTTACAGAGAAGAAAACTCAGCACATGTTTTAAGCGATTATAAATCCTGATTTATTTCGACAAGTATGTGATGCGCAAATACCCTCGGGAAAGGTATTAATCCGCCTATTCCTTCCAGTTATAGGTTAAATAACAGGACAGATTGGGTTCTATAGCCTTGGTCGGCAACCAGTCTACCGCAGAAAGCAATGGCCACCTACTGCGGGATAATCTTCTGCCCAGTCAGTCATTTCTCTGTCGAGACATGATCGCCCAAGCGTGTATCACGTATGGCACTCAACTGACTGACTGATGTGATGTGCAGGTGGCTACATAAGAGTTAAAGTTTTTGACAGGAAAAGAGTGTAGACAACGACGAAACAGCAACAAAGGGTGAAAGAGAAAGGGCAAGAGAAAGATTTGAACAGAGGAGTGAAGACATTTACGAAGAGAGAAAGAAAAAAAACAAAATACAGTGGGTGATGAGGAAAGGGCTAGAGTTAAGTAGATAAGAGATGAGAATCGACTTTGCATTTAAATTCTTGGAGGTTATAGCCGTCAGAAATGCAAGTATATAGAAGGGAGTTCCACAGGTGAGAAGCGCGCGAAAAGAAGCTACGGGAATAGAATTTTTGCCTGCATTTGGTTGATGTAACTATACAAGGATGAGGCTTTGTTGCCAGTCTGATTGCCTGAGTAAATTCTTGTAGAGGGGACACCAGAGACCTAAGTTCTTCGGAGCAGAAGCCATGAACATATTAGTAGAAGAGACAGAATGAAGCCACATCCCGCGATGAGAAAGTGACTGGAGTCGAGCTTCCCGGTCGGAACCAATCACATTACAGATTCGCCTTTGGAGCCTGTCGAGATCACTGAGACGAAGAGCAGGGGCGCCTGACCAGATACGGCAACAGCATTCAATGCACGGTATCATTTAAATATGAAAGCTTTTTGGAGCGATGTAAAATAGTTTTCATCATAATCACTTGTAATTAAAACATTATATATATGTGTGTGTGTGTGTGTGTGTGTGTGTGTGTGTGTGTGTGTGTGTGCTTCTATATCGTGTTGAAAACACCGGTTCTCGTCCGATCAACGTAGTTAAGCAACATCGAATCTGGTCAGTACTTAGATGGGTGACCATTTGGGAATACCAGGTGCTGCAAACGTAGGGAACAAGAACAAGAACCAGGCTTAAAGGTTGGGCGCAGGGTTGACAACCCTGCCCCATAAAAAAAACAGTTTGTTACGGAAACAGTAACAAAGTTACTGCCCTCCACACCATTCGGTGTAAAAGGGTGAGATGATGATGATGATATGTGCGTGTGTGTGTTGCGAAATTAAATTTTGTTAGATGGCCATTTCAGCAAAAAAAATTCACGCTTCATCAGCAACGGTGGAAAGCAAAATCTTTATTAATTCAAATGTATTACAAGATTTCTATACCGGAAGAAGCCCGAAAACAGAAAGTTTAATGGGGTGTAAGTAACAGATTTTTGGATTTGTCGGCACGATGTAAGAAAGGGGAAAGCAAAGGTTCATGCCTCAATATTAGAAGACATTACATTCCGTTTACAAGAGTCAAAAGTTCAAAATTAGACCGTGTCACAGGGAAAGAAGGGGTACAAGAAATCTTTGCTCATACTTTTGGATTTAAAGTAATATATATATATATATATATATATTAAAGTAATATATATATATATATATATATATATATATATATTAAAGTAATATATATATATATATATATATATATATATATATATATATATATATATTAAAATCTATCCGTAAAAAAAATTATTCTTTTTAAAGATTTATAAGTGGTCTTAAAATTTTGATCAGGAGTGTATATACTAGTAGTATAGCCCGGCGTTGCTCGGGTGTAATATAAGCTTTAAAACTAATCCATGGTCCTGGAGCTCAGACTCAGCCTAAATAATATTTGTGTGACGTTTGGTGAAAATCGGATAAAAATTATGGATTTGTACAAAGGACATACAGACAGATAAACAGATACACACAAACATCTTGCCTTATATATATATATATATATATATATATATTATCGATTTTCTGCACTATTGTAAGAACTGCAACCTTGGAACTTCTGAATATCGTTTCTTATGTCTTTGTCTATGAGTGTATCAAATTTGATTAAAATCGGACCATTCCTACTATAACACGATTTTTTCGATTATCGATTTTAGATATTTATTGGGGGTAACTCGGCACAAGACCAAGCTAAGAACACTCTCAGACGCTTATAGTACAATTGTGTAAATTTTAAAGAAAATTGCTTCAGCTGTTTCGGAGTCTATAGGTAACGGACACACACACACACACACACATACACGCACACAGACAAAGTTCCATTTATAAATAAGTTTAAATATGTTCTAGCAGAGAACGGTGAGTGCGACCCTGAGATCCGATATGTTGAAATTCATATGATAATTAAGGACATCATAACGTTTGAGAAGGAATGTTGGAACTCGATGAAAAAGAAATTTAAATAAAAAATAATTAAAATATAAGGGGTGTGTGAACATAAAGTTTCACAAGAGTTTTTTTTAAAAAAAGGGGGTCTCACAAACAGTCCAACAAACGTAAGGAGCGAATAAAGTGCTCCTTTTGTCTGCACAGACTGGGTTGGTGGATCTTTATGTACACCGCCTCAATAACACGAACGAGCGCTGTGCAGAATCTTGAACCATGTGTCATCGTATCAGGAAGCACAGTCATGTCTCTCGAGTAAATGTCGTCCAATGGCCGAGTCATGGACGGTTTGATTGGTTTTCATAGAACGGCTCTGACTACCTGAACGCACATTGGCCGGGAAGTGCTGCTCAACCCTCGTTTACACCCCCAGATTGGTGCGTCCCATGTATACTGCATCGCATCGGCATTTAAACTTGTAAACTGAACTTTTACGAAAATAGGACAACTGATCTTTACTAAAAGATGGAAACACAGATATAGTCTGAAACACAGTGAGCAACTTTAATAGCATAATAACACGATGAAATACACGTCGGAAATTGTACATTCGTTCGCAAACATCAATGGCAAGTGTCAGTTTTAACGATACTTATAGAATTAACTGGTCCCCTCATAAAAACAACAAACAAACACTTACAATAATCTTTCTATATTATCATTAATAGACTCTATAATAATTTGTAAAAAATTCCACAAGAAACCCTATCCTCAGACCTCAAATGGAACCACTATATTGAATACATAGCAAAATCTACTGCTAAGAAGGTTGGGTCACGATGTCGATCCAGGATTTTTTTTACACCTGAATCCATCCTGCATATATACAAGTCAGCCATCCGTCTGTGCATGGAGTACTGCTACCATTTATGGTCAGGTGCCCCTGCCGTTCTCCTCAGTGTCCTTGACAGGCTCCAAAAGAGAGTCTGTAATGTGATAGGTACTGATCTGGCGGCTCGACTGCAGCCACTTCCCCATCGTCGAAATGTGGCCTCCCTTTGTCTGTTCTATAAATACTTTCATGGCTTCTCTTCTAATTAATCTTTTTACATTTATGTAGCCCTCTGCACATCAGTGGCGTTTCCGCCTTGCTCGGGGTGAAATGATTAAAAAAAAAATCCACTGGAGAAACCTCGAGGAATTTATATAAAAATTATATGCTGTATTTTACAGAAAACATACTCGAGCTTGTATATGACCACTCTAATAAGTCTGACTATAATTCCGACTTAAAAAATGCTACTTTAATTACAAGACAAACAATTTACTAAGACGAAAATTTATAGAAAGTGCACTAATCGCTAGATTACCACATTACATTTACGTCCAGTTTCTTGCATCAAGGATAATTATGAAACTAACTGGTCTCCTCGTTAAAAAAGAATTTAAAAAAAAAAACTAAAAAATATATAAAAGCCTAGAATAAGTTTTCTATATTAACATTCATAGACTCTATCATCATATAATTCTGCTTGTTCCTTCCTTAGTTACTTAGTTCGTCTGTCCGTTACGCCAATTACTCTCTATACGAGCTTTTCCTTCCCCTCTATCTTTTTAAACGCTACTCTCCTCAGCCTTTCTCTCACCTTTGCCAAACGGAAGGGTAGTAAAGAGTGAGAGAGTAGGAGGAGAGAGCCTATAGCATTACCGTATCAGTAGCAGCTTAAGCTGCTGGTTGTAGCAGTAATTGCGTGTGTGTATGTGTAATGTACAATATAATAAAAATAGGTAGGTTTGTTGTCGTATCCCGCGACCAAATAACGAAATTTCTGGCCTCTACACCCTTGGCCATTACTCAGATGGTCTTTTCTATTTACAATGGACACAGGAGCCATGGTTTTTCAGTAATAAAAAGAAAACATTTTCTATTTCAAAATCTCTCACAAAATAGCGTACAGTATTTTTGTTATGGTCCATGCATACGTCGCTTAATATAATATAAGATTACAGTAAAGTAGCTTCTATGGACATGACTTTTATCGGTATTTTATTAAAATTACATTCTGTGTTATCGTTATTTTATTATCCAATACCTTTATGTTTGAAGACGTGACTATCATTTGTAGTATGACAAAGTAAATTTTTTTCAGAAAATCATAATTATCCTTCCGTGGAAATTCCACGGGTTCCGTTAGTCTGTAATAATTGTCACATGAAATACACAGAAAAAAACCTCGAAAGAAAAAATTATATGAACACATCAATGGTCTTTTACAAAAACCACACTCTATCCGTTAGTTGAGTAATGAGTTCCTATTTTGAAAAAAATTGCTTCTTTAATTAAAAGACAAACAATTTACGAGAATGTATAGAAAGTGCTTTAACCGGTAGACCATCTACAGTAAAATTACTTCAAATTTCTTGCAACGTCTCACCTTACTTGGTAGATGAACTGTTATCACAATGTGGGATGCTTAATAATTAAAAGGTTAAAAATAAAGACAAAAATATAAAGGAACTTAAAAAAATTGGTTAGAATAAATGCCCAAATATCTGTAAAATATTTAACTTTTAAATGTATGGTTAGGTTTTGAAGGCCTTCACAATGCGTTTAGTAAAATAAAGAAAAGTAAAGAAGTTGTTGGATATTACCAATTCATTATTCATTAATATTTCGAGATCAAAATCTCATCTTCAGAATGTCAGGAGAGCTTGTGTCCGAGTGAGTTCGTGCCTTTCAACGAATGGTCATTCCTGGCTGCTGCTGCTGTCATTAATTGTACTCTGTGTGTGTGTGTGTGTGTGTATGTGTGTGTGTGTGTGTGTGTGTGTGTGTAAGTGTGTTAGAGCATGCATGTGTGTGTGTTTATGGTATATATATATGTGTGATTGATAGTTGGGACCTTTCTCTGGTCTAATGATATCAGTCTGCTTTAATATGTGGTTTATCTAAGTATGTGTGACCTGACCGTTAGTTTGAGTTTTGCCAAAGTTAAAGAGGGTTTGTTTTATTACTGTTGTTTTATCTATCTGCTTTATCTCGTGGTGTGTGCGTGTCCGTGACTGTGTCATGTGTGCGTTTTTATGTGCGTATACTTCTTGTATTTTATTTTACTTCATGTTGTATATATATATTTTTTTTTAATTATTTTGTTTATTTATTTATTTTATTTTATTTTAAACTTTTAAAGTTTTAACGTTCTAACATTTTCTATACATAATTATAACCAATGTTTGCGTTTTTATATTACCCATCTCCTCTATACGCATATTTAGTTACTTTAGTGCAGTTTTTCAAAAACTGTGGTGCTCCTCACAAGTACGGCGGAAGAGGATATCCGGTGAGGCAGAATGATTTCAAAATTTAAAATGTTATTAAAGACTATTTGTAAGTGCAAGCATCAAGTACAAATAATTATAAATAACTATTCACCGCTTTTATCATTGCAATATTTGTGCATTATATCAAGTATTAAGAATTAGGGTTCGCAAATTGAAGGAGAGAGTTATCAATTATAATGTTCAAATCCGCAGTTATTTCTCTTTAACACTCAGTTTTTTACTTTTTAATTATTATATGCGCTTTTTATCTCATAAAATTTGGTAAGGTGCTATCAATGTCAGGAGAGCAAGGAATTCTCGATGAATTAATTAATTTCCGCATTATAACTCTTTCCCACAGAAAAAAAATTCGTTGCCAGCCTCTCGCTACACGATCGCTAAAAGTATTCTTACGAACTACATTCCTTAGTTTTTTTTTTTAATCATATCACCCGAGCAAGGCGGTAATGCCACTGATGTGCAGGGGGCTACGTAAGAGTGAAAAGATTGGAAAAGAGAAAACTGGAAACCACATCCTAAACAGGGAACAAGGTTAAGACTCGCCATGTAATGCACATTGTAGTGAACCACAGTCATTCCCTTCGTATTCAATAAGTGAGACCTAATTTCCACTCGAGTAGCTTCTTTCCACGAACCCCTGCTTAGTGGATCCGACACGAAAGGCGATGCTTCCTTGATCACTAAAAACTTAACCTGTTCTTATAGGGAAGGACTTTACAGACAGGGCGGCACTCACCATGGGTGCGACCTAAGCAGGCGAGACGGACTGATTTAAAAACGATCAAAAAAATGACAAACAAAAATTGCATGTCAAAAATGAATATAATTTCAAAATTTAAAATACTATACTGAATCATGTGTAATTGGATGCATAAGTCCCAGTATAAATAGTTAAATATTTTTGCATTATATTATATTAAATATTGATAATATATTAATTAGGGTTCGCATTTGGAGGAGAGAGTTAACAAAGATAAATTGGAGTAGAGAGTTATCAACGATAAATTGGAGGATAGAGTTATCAACGATAAATTGGAGGATAGAGTTATCAACGATAAATTGGAGGATAGAGTTATCAACGATAAATTGGAGTAGAGAGTTATCAACGATAAATTGGAGGATAGAGTTATCAATGATAAATTGGAGGATAGAGTTATCAACGATAAATTGGAGAAGAGAGTTATCAATGATAAATTGGAGGAGAGAGTTATCAACGATAAATTGGAGGAGAGAGTTATCAACGATAAATTGGAGGAGAGAGTTATCAACGATAAATTGGTGGAGAGAGTTATCAACGATAAATTGGAGGAGAGAGTTATCAACGATAATTTGGAGGAGAGAGTTATCAACGATAAATTGGAGGAGAGAGTTATCAACGATAAATTGGAGGAGAGAGTTATCAACGATAAATTGGAGGAGAGAGTTATCAATGATAAATTGGTGGAGAGAGTTATCAACGATAAATTGGAGGAGAGAGTTATCAACGATAAATTGGAGGAGAGAGTTATCAACGATAAATTGGAGGAGAGAGTTATCAACGATAAATTGGAGGAGAGAGTTATCAATGATAAATTGGAGGAGAGAGTTATCAACGATAAATTGGAGGAGAGAGTTATCAATGATAAATTGGAGGAGAGAGTTATCAACGATAAATTGGAGAAGAGAGTTATCAACGATAAATTGGTGGAAAGAGTTATCAACGATAAATTGGAGGAGAGAGTTATCAATGATAAATTGGTGGAGAGATTTATCAACGATAAATTGGAGGAGAGAGTTATCAACGATAAATTGGTGGAGAGAGTTATCAACGATAAATTGGAGGAGATAGTTATCAACGATAAATTGGAGGAGAGAGTTATCAATGATAAATTGGAGGAGAGAGTTATCAATGATAAATTGGAGAAGAGAGTTATCAACGATAAATTGGAGGAGAGAGGTATCAACGATAAATTGGAGGAGTGAGTTATCAACGATAAATTGGAGGAGAGAGTTATCAATGATAAATTGGAGGAGAGAGTTATCAACGACAAATTGGAGGAGAGCGTTATCTATGATAATGTTCTCACTTTTAATCCGAGGTTATTTCTCTTTAACCTTCTATGTTTATTTAATTCTTAAATGCACTTTTTATCTCAAAAAATTTGGTGAGGTGCGATCAAATTATTATTCCGAAAATGTGGAACTCAAAAAAAAAAAAATAAATAAAAGTTTGCTAACAACGTCACTAAATTTTTTAAAAACTTTTTTCTTAATTTTCTAACCTTCCACTAACCAAGATATTTTTGGGCCACATCCCGTTTGACCACAAAAATAAGGCAACATTGAGCCTGGTCACTACCTAGGCAAGTGACAAATTGGTAGGATCAGGTGCTGTTCGCTTGAATATACGGGTGGTGTTAATGGATAATGGCTCAGAATTGTTAATTGGAGAGCCAGGTTATCTTAAACTGGTTGCCAAATTAACTCTGTTCTGCTATTTTAACCCATAGCTGGAGGGAGAATAGATGGATTAATACCTTTCCTAAACGTATTTGCGTGAAATGCAATGAATTTAACTGGAATTCGAACTCGGCTCTATTTTCTCCGATTTCTAATTCCGAGTCAATAACCACTGCATTACAAGACGCACTCTTGGGAAAGATATTAATCCGTCTCTTTCCTCCAATTATGGGTTAAATAATAGAACAGATTGTGTTCTATAGCCTTGACTGGCAACCAGTCTACCACAGAAAGCAATGGCAACCTGCTGCGCGGTAATCTTCTGCCCAGTCAGTCATGTCACTTTCGAGACATGATCGTCCAAAGCGTATATCACGTATGGCACTTAACTGACTAACTGAATATAATAGTTGAAAACATAATTAAGTCTTCTACTGGGCATAAAGTGGGGAATCCGTTTTATATCGTTAAGAAGTAATAAACTGATCCCCCACTTATTACTACTTAAGAATATAATACATCTCTTCCCCCTCTAGTTATGGGTTAAATAACAGGAGAGATTGGGCTCTGTAGCCTTGGCTGGCAACCAATCTACTGCAGAAAGCAATGGCAACCTACTGCGTGATAATCTTCTGCCCAGTTCGTCATGTCTCTTTCGAGACATGATCGTCCAAAGCGTATATCACGTATGGCACTTAACTGACTCATATTAAATATACACAATATTTAACTGTATAAATCCTATTAAATTTCCCTAACTGCCTGATGATTTTATTTCAGTTTCACAAAATGCTGTTAAGATTTTTCATTTCATATTGCATTTCAAAAACTTGCATGATTATATACACGAAAAGATGTTTTATTTGTAAAAAAATGCCCGGTTCACACTCCCCCCATGTCTATCGAACAGGTGAAGAGGCTCATCCCTTGTTCCCTGTTTAGGATGTGGTTTCCGGCTTTCTCTTTTCCAATCTTATCACTCCTTCTTCTTTTTTTTTTTTTTCAATTGGAGTAGATAGACTAAACTATCGCCCGGTTCACACTCCATCCACGTCTATCGAACAGGTGAAGAGGCTCATCCCTTGTTCCCTGTTTAGGATGTGGTTTCTGGCTTTCTCTTTTCCAATCTTATCACTCCTTCTTTTTTTTTTTCACTTGGAGTAGATAGACTACACTATCGCCCGGTTCACACTCCACCCACGTCTATCGAACAGGTGAAGAGGCTCATCCCTTGTTCCCTGTTTGGGATCTGGTTTCCGGTTTTCTCTTTTCCAATCTTTTACGTAAAATGAACTCGAATCGGTTTTCTAAAGTGATGGTGAGGTTTATGTAACGCAGATGTATGAACGGCACAATTCAACAGTTGTTATGACGTAATCTTCTTTCTAATTTACTTTTCTTAGCTTGTTATCGAATATTTATGGGAAACTTATGGCTAATAAGGATGTGCGTAGTGGTGCAGTGGATATCGGCTCGGAACGAGAAATCGGGAAGCCGAGTTCGAATTCCAGTCGAATTCCTTGCATTCACTTCTGCGCAAATACCCTTGGGAAAGGTATTAATCCGTCTCTTCCCTCCAGTTATGGGTTAAATAATAGGACAGATTGGGTTCTGTAGCCTTGGTCGGCAACCAGTCTACCACAGAAAGCAATGGCAACCTACTGCGGGATAATCTTCTGCCCAGTCAGTCATGTCTCTTTCGAGACATGATCGCCCAAGCGTGTATCGCGCATGGCACTGACTAAATAAATCACCACACCTGCGTGGAAGCGTTGGAAGCCGGGACATTACTTACACTGTATGAACTGCTTTTTTTTTTCCTTAATCATTTCACCCCATGCAAGGCATTCCACTGCCACAACTGTGCTGGGGGTTACATAGGGGATGACTGATGGCTAATAATTGAGATGAAATCATTAATAATATTAATTCTCTCTTAATTATTTATCTGAGTCGGTGAATGTCATTTAAATTCGTGACTATTAATCGGAAAATAAAGGAGAATAATCTTAGGGATAAAATATTTTGACATGAAAGGAATCGATGGGTAAATTGTCTCAATTTTATTATTTTTAATTTTCCGATGGCTTAGGGAGTAGAGACTCCGACTGACACCAAATTGGTCGAGTTTCGTTCCCGGCCAGAAGCAAGTGGATATGTCTAGCCACACTGATGAGCTGTGATACAGTGAAACGGGCTTGTATGTGGATGACAAATATATATATATATATATATATATATATATTAGTCATCCACACACACATATATATATATATATTAGTCATCCACACACACACACATATATATATATATATATATATATATATGAAGAGAGAGAGAGAGAGAGAGAGATTATATATATTATAGTAGGGTCAGTTGGGCAAGACAAGAATACCACGATGCTATTCATTCCACCAGAAATTTTGAAATACCATGCTGCGCTGTTTGATATTAGCACCGTAAGATCCAATACGAACATTTCAAAGTGTCAATTTGAGGAGAATAATCTTGGGGTAAAATATTTTGGCCTACAGGAAGCGATGGGTAAACTGTCGCCATTTTAGTATCTTTCATTTCACGCATAGGTGTTGTATATATATATATATATATATATATATATATATATATATAAACTTATATAATAAATGGAACCTTGTCTGTGTGTGTATGTGTGTCTGTGTGTCTGTGTCTGTGTGTATGTCTGTTACCTATAGACACCAAAACGGCTGAACCGATTTTTTTTTAAAATTTAAACATTTTTTTGAAAATTTAAAGCAGTTGTACGTCTGCGAGTGTTCTTAGCTAAGTTTTGTATCGAGGTACCCCCGATAAATATCGGAAATCGATAATCGAAAAATCGGGTTATAGAAGGAGTGGTCCGATTTTAATCAAATTTCATACACTCGTAGACAAAGACATAAGAAACAATATTCAGAGTTTCAAAGTTGCAGTTCTTACAATAGTCCAGAAAATCGATAATATATATATATAAAAGGCAAGATGTTTGTGTGTGTGTCTGTTTATCTGCCTGTATCTGTATTTTTTCAGCCATTTTATTTTAGTTTTTGCTTCGGGTTTGACTCTAAGTAGGTATAATTGTAGTTCTTTGTCTCAGCCATGATACCATTTACTCAGAGGACTTATTTAGCCTTCAAAATTCAGTTTACGACGAAAAAAATTATTTGATATCGATACCAGGAAATCAAAATTTGACTTACATGCATTCATTTTTCTTTCAGTCTACGGTTTCGCTTTAACTGGAAACAACTATTGCTTTTTAGTCTTTCTAGCCAACGTCCAAAGATTCTGAGCTCCAGGAACATGGATTAGTTTTAAAGCTTTCATTACACCCTAATAAAGCCGGGCTATACTGCTAGTATATATATATATATATATATATATATATATATATATAGAGAGAGAGAGAGAGAGAGAGAGAGAGAGTGAGTGAGAGAGAGAGAGAGAAAGAGAGAGATTATGTCGACTGCATATTATAGTAGGGTCAGTTGGGCAAGAAAACAACACCATGGTGCTATTTCCACCATAAATTTGGAAACGGCATATTGCACTGCTTGACATAACTACCGTAAGATTCAAAACGAACATTTCAGAGTGTCAAACTAAGGAGTGTGCAGACGATTCGGAAAGAGTTGAATGAGTCTAATGATGATTACGAATGTGATTGGAATGAACACTAGTAATGGTGACATTATACCTCCGTTCATCTTCCCACAGGGCCTTAGACTCAACACGGACGCTTATATCAAGTGCCTTGAGGCGGTAATGCTGCACTGGGTGAAGAGGGTGGCTGCTGGAAAGCCCTATGTCTGGTAGCGGGACTCTGCACCATGCTACACAAGTAAGAAAACCCAGTCATGGCAGTCAAACAACGTCTGTTACTACATTACACATTACACCTGACTACCTATCGCCTTGATAATTATCACAGATGAATATCACAGATGAATTTAAAGCACAGGTTATAGCAGCATTTACCTAAGCAAGGAGACTGTCTAGAAGAGTTGCACGAGATTACGAAGTCGTCTGGAGCCTGTGATTTAAGCCAATGGCAATTTTATTGAATAAATTTACTCTTTACTACTTCATGATCAATCAGTTAAGTGCCATACGCGATACACGCTTTGGGCAATCATGTCTTGAAAGAAACACGACTGACTGGGCAAAGGATTATTCCGCAGTAGGTTGCCATTGCTTTCTACAATAGACTGGTTGCCAGCTAAGGCTATAGAACTCTGTTTGTCTTAATATTTAACCCAAAACTGGAGGGAAGAGACCGATTAATACCTTTCCCAAGAGTATTTGTGTGTAAGTGAATGCAAAGAATTCAACTGGAATTCGAATTTGTATAATTAAGGTAAATATCTGTGAAAATGAAATGTCAGTGTTATTTTCATATTTGCGTAATTTAGACGACAATTTATCCATCGCACCCTGTATATCAAACTATTATTAGTAATAGAATGAAATAATTTATTTGTATTAATACAAAGCCAGAGTTTGAGAGACGTTTTGCGCCGAATGTTTGGTTAATTTGGAAATTAGCTAAATTTATATTCAAGAAAATAGTATTTTTGCTTTTTCCTTCTCCTAAAAACAGAATTTTTTATGATTACCTTCGACCCTCTTGAAGTGGCGCTACATGATCATGATTGGAAAAGTGTATCGGCTGACTATAAAAGAGTGAAGCTAGGACCGTGAAATTTACAATGCATTGATTTCAACGCTTCTCCTTAATAGCTGCTTTGATTCTTTCCAGATCGGTGAATGAGTTTGTTTGACGGCTTATCAACCTCTGTGGGTTATTTAATATGAAAAAGTTAGGGTTTTAAGGTATTTTCTTTAATGTTCAGTTATAGGAAAAAGGTTGATTTAGTCAGATTTTAATTAATTTTTCTTTGTTTTTATTCTTTTTTATTTTAGAAAACTGAAAATGTTTTCTAGTTTTGTATTCAATAATGTTTTCCTAAGAATATTTTTTTTTCCTTATGTGTTATGGTAATAATTTTTTCTTCAACAAATGTATTGTTGGTAATATCTTTCCTTCAGAAATGTATATTTTTTTCTATAAAAGTCTATTTTGCGGATGTGTGTCGTGATGCAGTGGATATCGGCTGGGAACGACAAATCGGGAAGCCAAGTTCGAATTCCAGCTGAATCCATTGTATTCACTTACGCACAAATACCCTTGGGAAAGGTATTAATCCGTATCTTCCCTCGATTTATGAGTTAAATAACAGGACAGATTGGGTTCTGTAGCCTTGGTCGGCAACCAGTCTACCGCAGAAAGCAATGGCAACCTACTACGGGATAATCTTCTGCCCAGTCAGTCATGTCTTTTTCGAGACATGATCGCCCAAGCGTGTATCACGTATGGCACTCAACTGACTGACTGATTTCAAGATCATTCTATTTTGAAAGATTTTTAAGAGGCATTATAATCTCCCATGTCAATAAGATATCAAACTCTGTTCTTGTGGTCTTCGATGTCTAGGCGATTAGCATTGATAGGTTCTGTCTGTGTGTATTTTAAAGCCCCTAAAATTGTTAGAGGTCCTGTAACCGGTTGTGGATGGTGTTCATATTTCTTGATGTTTCTTGATGTTTCCTTTCCGTAAAAGTTTAAGATTTTCCTATGCAGATATTGGCCTACTCTATCATCCGGGGTTTTATATTTAGTCGATGCAAAAACCGTGAAACCAGAAACAAGATGGTCAGTTGTTTCTGCACATTTAGCACAGAATCTGCATATTATTATTATTATTATTATTATTATTATTATTATTTAATACACTTTAAAGAAACAAAAAAACTGACTGAATATAGCAGTTGAAAACATGATTAAGACTTCTACCGGGCATAAAGTGGGGGATCTGTTTTATATTGTTATGAAGTAATTATCTGGACCCTCACTAATTACTACTTAATATAATACATCTCTTCCCCCTCTAGGTATGAATCAAATAACAGGACATAACTGACGTGTTTCACGTATGGCACTTAAATGACTAACTATATATATATATATATATATATAAAAGCGTATTTAGTGTTTTGAACCCAGTTTGGAGGTTAACTATTTGTCCATAGCTGGGACTCGAACAGGTGCCACCACTCCGGGTCAGGGTGGACCTGAGAACAACAGCCATTAAGAGGTAGTTCCATGCTCCTCACAACCTCACAATCAGAGGCCTTGCTGTTGGATACAGCTTACCGTCATGCCCAGGAACTTTTTCGAGGTAAACTGACATCTGACTGTACTTTATATGTAAATAATAATAGCTTTCTCTTGAAAATAAACAAATTGTTTGTTATCGAGTACCTACAGAAAAAAAGGTTTAGTCTCCAAACACATTCATACTGATATGATTACTACATTAGGAGATGCCGATCCAGTGTTATCACCAGTGCAAATGTGGTCAACTGAATTTAAGAGGAGATCGGAGAATTTTGAAAATTACCTAAGGTCTGGGCATCCTGCAACTGCTACCAATGAGGAGACATGACTGACTGGGCAGAAGATTATCCTGCAGTAGGTTAACATTGCTTTCTGCGGTAGACTGGTTGCCGGCCAAGGCTATAGAACCCAATCTGTCCTATTATTTAACCCATAACTGGAGGGAAGAGACGGATTAATACCTTTCCCAAGGGTATTTGCGCGTAAGAGAATGCAAGGAATTCAACTGGATATCCACTGCGCCACAACGCACATCCACTTACTTAGCATAGCTAAATTGTTGTACAAGGTCGAATGTATGGAACTCACTGCTCCATCGTAATAGATCTAGAGAGACAAGCTGTTAACCATTAAACCAAGTCGAAGTTTCCCTTTCAACGCAGATACGACTGAAATAATTCAGTTATTGGAATAAGATTAAAATCTATAATATTTTTAAAATTGTTTTGTTATAATAAGATCATACATTATAAAAAATTTCTACATTAATGGAATATAATTTTTTCTTTTCGAGTTTAATTTAATTTTATTGAATTTTGATATTAATTTCATAACTACCGATCTAATTGTCTGCACAAACTCTCTACAAAATGAGGAGCAGTGCAAGTTGCTGTGGCAAATTCAGTTAAGAAATTTTTTTTTTATGTATGAATTTACACGAGCTACTAGGTTAACTCCCTTTTACAGTGAAGCCGATAAAATATAACCGCAATTTCTACTCTAACAGCCTCTTTTCTCGTACTTCCCGCCTGTGGAATTCTTTTCCGTATACTTGCTTCCTCGACAGCTACAATCTCCAGGAATTTAAATGTAAGGTCAACCGTCATCTCCTATCTCACTAACTCGTATCTTTTCTCACAAGCTCTTCTCTCCATCAACTCCACGCCATCACACCAGTATTCTCATCCTTCTATTACCCTCCTCCTGACACCTCTTATAACCTACCCCTCTTTCTCATCCCTTTCTTTCTATAAACCCCCTGCGCAACAGTAGGGGTAAAACTGCCTTGCTCGTGGTGAAATAATTTTAAAATAAATTGTATATTTATATAAAAAGGCATGTGCCCAGCCGCCCTGAGAAAGAGATGCCTGATACTGCACCACTCAAATGAACTAGAGATATTCGCAGTCTTCCCACTAATGCAGGTGTGACACAAGGTCGATTTATGCAGGATTTAGAGCACGTAGTCTCGGCCAAAAATATCCCGTAGACGCAGCCTAAGGCTGGGTCGGGCTCTTGTTTTATAAGCCCAAGCGTTACTGTACCCTTCGGTGGAGCCTCGCTTGTGACCCATTCTCCTCGGACACAGAGAGGTGAACAAGAGTGATTTCTCAGGTCTGTTTGCTCAAACCATGAGCAAGCCTCGTTCTCGAGGCGAGTATATTTTTTTTCTAAGTGTAGCTTAGATGTGACACAAGGCCGAAAGTATGGGGTACCCAGTGAGGATCGAACTCACTACTCAATTGTCATGATTCTAGCGAGACAAGCTTGCTAACCATTACACCACCTCGAGGTGCCCTAGGGATTTTCTAAGCGTAGCTTAAATGTGACACAAGGCCGAATGTATCGGACACCCAGTGAGGATCGAACTCACTACTCAATTGTAATGATTCTAGCGAGACAAGCTTGCTAACCATTACACCACCTCGAGGTGCCCTAGGGATTTTCTAAGCGTAGCTTAAATGTGACACAAGGCCGAATGTATCGGACACCCAGTGAGGATCGAACTCACTACTCAATTGTAATGATTCTAGCGAGACAAGCTTGCTAACCATTACACCACCTCGAGGTGCCCTAGGGATTTTCTAAGCGTAGCTTAAATGTGCCACAAGGCCGAATGTATCGGACACCCAGTGAGGATCGAACTCACTACTCAATTGTCATGATTCTAGCGAGACAAGCTTGCTAACCATTACACCACCTCGAGGTGCCCTAGAGATTTTCTAAGCGTAGCTTAAATGTGACACAAGGCCAAATGTATCGGACACCCAGTGAGGATCGAACTAACTACTCAATGGTAATGATTCTAGCGAGACAAGCTTGCTAAACATTACACCACCTCGAGGTGCCCTAGGGATTTTCTAAGCGTAGCTTAAATGTGACACAAGGCCGAATGTATCGGACACCCAGTGAGGATCGAACTCACTACTCAATTGTCATGATTCTAGCGAGACAAGCTTGCTAACCATTACACCACCTCGAGGTGCCCTAGGGATTTTCTAAGCGTAGCTTAAATGTGACACAAGGCCGAATGTATCGGACACCCAGTGAGGATCGAACTCACTACTCAATGGTAATGATTCTAGCGAGACAAGCTTGCTAAACATTACACCACCTCGAGATGCCCAATCGAATACACTATCGAGGGGTGAATCGGTGGTCGTAACCGAGGCCTGCGCAGTCGACGGCTTCGGGGACCGGGCAGTTTTTATCCCTAACCTGAGTGTATTCGCTTTGGGTGCCCACCTTAAAAAACCGACTTTGTCTCACATTGTTGTAGAGTAGATTTCGCACTGAAAGTTATAATCGTACTATGTCGGTTGCTCATTGACTTAACTTACCCAAAATGTTAGGAACTTGGTAATCTTCCACAGAAAGCTGACTCCTTAGTATTCGGCTAACTGCCGACTAATATCAGCTGCCTTAGTCCAACTATGTCCAAACTGGAACTAACTAATAGTTTTACTGAACTCCAATAGAACTCTAAAGAACTCTCTAGAACTTCTAAGTACTCCTATGAACTTCCCAAGAACTTCAACCCTTATTAATATAGAAGGGAGAGTTCGTTATCTGAGGAAAAGGCGTGTTTCACCATAACACACATCTCGCTCCAGTTTTAAATATCTTTTTATATAGAGATCAGCTTCATTTATGCTGTTAATATTCTGACAATTGTTTCCTCTTCGTTGTTAATTTTGAAATACGATTTTTTCAAATATTTATGCCGGCAGACGAAATAAAATACATTTTAAAATAAACGGAACGTCTACTCAAATATGGGCATCCACTATAAATAACATTTAAAATTGTATATATATATATATGTGTGTGTGTGTGGCTTCCCTTTTTCTGTTCTATAAATACTTCCATGGCTTCTGCTCCAACGAACTTAAGTCACTGGTGCCTCTGCAACAGGTGTTTACTCGTGCAACCAGACTGGCATCTGGGTCTCACCCATACACAGTTAGATCAACCAAATGCAGACGACAGTTCTACTCCTTCAGCTTCTTTGCCCGCACTTCCCGCCTGTGGAACTCTCTTCCATATTCTTGCTTTCCTGATGGCTACAACCTCCAGGAATTTAAATGCAAGGTCAATACTCATCTCTTAACAACTTGACCCTAGTTCTTTCCACACCGCCCTGTATATCCTTTCCTTTCTTTCCACCTTTGCAACTGTCATCACACCTGTATTCCCATCCTTCTCTTGCTCCTTTCTAACGGGTTTGTCTTTCTCCTTATTCTCCTCTAAGCCTTTTACACTTATGTAGCCCCCTGCGCATCAGTGGCGTTCCCGCCTTGCTCGGGGTGATATATATATATATATATATATATATATGGGGGGGATGTTCGCATGTGAATTTGGGTAGTACTGAAAATTGACCAAACGTCAGAAGGTTCATTAGGCTGAGAAATTCAAAGCCCACCTCTTGTATAAACATGCACACATATTACGTAGCTGTTTTTAATTAGTCTAGTATGGTCTATATAACAACAAGCCTGAGAGTAAAAAATGTATCCTTCCGTTGTCTGGGTGAGCGAAGTGATATGTGTCAGAGAGACGTTCTGGTTCGATAAATAAATAAATACATAAATAAATAAATGAAAATTAAATAAAGAATGGTGCAGAAAAAAAAAACGAAAGAAAGAATTTATATCGTGAGAAACTGAAAGAAAGAAGGAAAAGAAAATGAAAGAAAATATAGAAAGAAAAAATAGGTAAGTAAGGAAGGAAGGAAGGAAGGAAGGAAGGAAGAAGAAAAACATGGAAAACTGAAACAACGAAAACAAGAAAGAAGCAAAAAAAAAAATGCGTAGAAAGAAACGGAAATAAAGTCGAAATTAAAGAAAGAAAAATGAAACCAAAAGAAAAAAAAAGAAAAACTAAGGAAAAATGAAAAAAAAGAAAAAGTAAAATAAAATAAGAACAAAAATTTAGAAAAATGAAAAAGAGAGAAAAAAAGAAAATGAAAAAAGGCGTAGAAAGAAAGAAAGAAAGAAATAAAGGGAAAGACGAAAATGAAAAAAGAAAAAGAAAGAAATGCAAAGAAATAAAAGAAAATGCAAGTCAAATATGAAGGAAAAAGACTCACGTAAAAAAGAAAAAACCAAGGAAAATGAAAGAGGGGGAAAAAGAAAAAAAAGAAAGACGTAGAAAGAAATAGAGGAAAGACAAAATGAAAAAGAAAGCAAGAAAGAAGAATGAGAGCGAAAGAAATGGGTAGAAAGAAAGAAAGAAAGAAAGAAAGAAAGAAAGAAAAAAGAAAGAATGAATGAATGAAAAAAAGAAAGAAAGAAAGATGAAAATTGAAAGTGAATAAAAATTAAATAAAAGGAAGACAAAAAATGAAGAAAAAGAAAGAAAAAGAGAGAAGTAAAAAGAAAGAAAGGTGTAGAAAGATAGAAAAAAAATGAAAAAAATGAAATAAAGTCATTTGGAAGAGAAAAGTGACCTAGAAGCTTGCGATTTTAAAAGAATTATAAAACACATTTTCTATTTATAATTTTACTTTGCTCAGGTTCCCCACCCGCCTTAAAATTATTAAAACTTAGATACAAAAAATTACATTTTTATTCAAATAAAGAACGATACTGAGTTTAATTAATTTGCAATAAAAATATATTTTCAAACAATATGTGAACAAAAGTTGTTTTTCAATTTCAAGTTTTGCCATCTGCTTTGAACAAACGCAGCAACGAGAACATATTGATCTGATTGGTTGTTTAATAAGAAGATGGGAAGTGAGAGAGAGAGTCAGAGTCAGAGAGAGAAAGAAAGAGAGAGAGGGATCAGAGAGAGAGAGAGAGAAAGTCAGAGAGAGAGAGAGAGAAAAAAAAAAGAATGAGAATGAGTGAATGAATGAGTTTGAGTTTGAGTTTTGTTTAATGGCATATCAACTTTTGTGGGTTATTTAATAAATATAGGTTTTAAGGTATTTTGTTTTAATCTTCGGTTATAGTGAGAAGGTTGATTTAGTCAGATTTTAATAAAATTTTATATTTTTATTAATTTTTATTTTAGAAAACTGAAAATGTCTTCTAGTTTTGTATTCAAAAATTTTTTTGCTGAGAATGTTTTTTCCTCCAAAAACGTGTTATGGTAATAATCTTTTCTTAAAAATGTATTGTTGGAATATTTTTTCTTCAAAAATATATATTTTTATATAAAAGTCTATTTTTATGCATATATTTCTATAAAAGTGTATTTTTATACATTCATAGTGTTTTGACCCCAGTTTAACTATTTTACCATAGCTGGGACCCTAACAGGTATTATCACTCCGGGTCAGGGTGGATCTGGGAACAATAGCAATTAAGAGCTGGTTCCATAATCCTCAGAATCTTCTAATCAGAGGCCTTACTGCTGAATGCAGTTTACCGTCATGCCCACGACCAATGACTGAATGAATGAATGAAGCGCTTAAGTAAACTGTTCATTTTTCTTTAATTAATGAATGATTTTTTGTTTTTGTGTTATATACAAACGTACAATGAATGCTATGAAGTTCTTTTCATACTT
The DNA here is from genome assembly GCA_037127315.1 of Ascarosepion bandense. Taxonomy (NCBI): domain Eukaryota; kingdom Metazoa; phylum Mollusca; class Cephalopoda; order Sepiida; family Sepiidae; genus Ascarosepion; species Ascarosepion bandense. The sequence continues at coordinate 1,123,073 of JBBBDQ010001240.1, read as the reverse complement.
TGGAGCGAATTTAGAATCTGTTCATTGATTTTTGTATAGGCTTGTGTACAGTTCTCATTACGGATTTCCGTTGTGGTGCAGTGGATATCGACTCGAAACGACAAATCGGGGAGCCGAGTTCGAATTCCAGTTGAATTCCTTGCATTCACTTACGCGCAAATACCCTTGGGAAAGGTATTAATCCATTTCTTCCCTCCAGTTATGGGTTAAATAGCAGGACAGATTTAGTTCTATAGCCTTGGCTGACAACCAGTCTACCGCAGAATGTAATGGCAAGGGATAATCTTCTGTCCAGTCAGTTATGTCATTTTCGAGACATGATCGCCCAAGCGTGTATCACGCATGGTACTTAACTGACAATTCTCATCAATGTTTATTTTTGCGTTACATGTTATCGCATTATGCATTGTGCTGCAGTTGATATCGGCTTGGAACAAGAAATCGTAGAGCCGAGTTCGAATTCTAGTTGAATTCCTTGCATTAACTTACGTGCAAATACCCTGGGGAAAGGTATTAATCTGTCTCTTCACTCCAGTTATGGGTTAAATAACAAAACAGATTGGGTTCTATAGCGTTGGTCGGCAACCAGTCTACCGTAGAAAGCAATGGCAACCTACTGCGGGATAATCTTCTGCCCAGTCAGTCATGTCTTAACTGACTGAATGCATAATTAAGACCACTGAATTTCTTATGTAGCCTAGAAAAAACAATTAACCTCAAACATTGCAATATGAACTCTGGTAAAAAAGGGTTATTGGACATTAGGTTTATAAGTTCCCAAAATTCAGTTGTTCTTGTCCTTAAGAGTGGCTCAGTGAATACAGACGTTGATTAGTTCCTATGACTTGACTTATGAGTTCATATCAGGCTACAGCAGTGGTGAACAAGTAACTTGCAGGGTTAGAGGGAGGTAACTCTGATTTCAATCAAGGCATTACGCAAGGAATGAGTATGATATCCCCCATTGACTGTAATAATGGGTTCGGTTCGAAATTCCTGAAGAAGGCCGGAGCGTACAACGGCCGAAACGTCGTACAAAAGGCAAGAAAGATGAGGACAATAGTTCGAATAATGTAAATACTTTAAATATACAGCAATGATTGTAATAAAGTGTTCGGTTAGAAAATCCCTAGCACTTGAAGAAGGCCGGAGCGTACAACGGCTGAAAAGTCGTAGAAATGGCAACAAAGATGAGGACAATAGTCCGAATAATGTAAATACTGTAAATACTACCTCATCTCAGAAATATAGACAAATAGAATGATCTATTATTAAACGTCGTACAAATGGCAACAAAGATGAGGACAATAGTCTGAATAATGTAAATACTGTAAATACTACCTCATCTCAGAAATATAGACAAATAGAATGATCTACTATTAAACGTTGTACAAATGGCAACAAAGATGAGGACAATAGTCCGAATAATGTAAATACTGTAAATACTACCTCATCTCAGAAATATAGACAAATACTATAATTTCTTGTGCCACACGTTAGAATGGCTCCAGATGCTGATCTATGATTTTCATTTGTTAATGTGCAGCTAAAATATATATATATATATATATATATATATATATATATATATATATATATTTTAATCATATCACCCCAAGCAAGGCGATAACGCCACTGATGCGCAGGGGGCTACGTAAGAGTAAAAAGATTAGGGAAAAAAAGCCGGAAACAACATCCTAAACAGGAAACAAGGGATGAGCCTCTTCACCTGTTCAATAGACGTGGGTGGAGTGTGAACCGGGCGATAGTTTAGTCTATCTACTTCAATATAGATAACGCAAATGTTTGTCAATGTCTTGGTTTTAAAAGTAAGGGATGGAATTTGCGAGCATAAAATGTAATATTCTTAAGATTATATTAAACCTGGAAAAGAACAGGACAATTATTAAACCTGGAAAAGAACAGGACAAATTATTAAACATAGAAAAGTAAAGAACAAGATATCCTAGTGAAGTAAATATGAAGAGAGAAATTTTAGCTGCAGTACTTTAAATAAGAAATTTCTTATATCTTATTTAACTAGAATATCTTGTCCTTTACTTTTCCAGGTTTAATAACTTGTCCTGTTCTTTTCCAGGTTTAATCTAATCTTAAGAATATTACTTTTCATGCGTTCATTTTTTTCATGTAATTCATGATTTTTTCCAGGTATTGCTATTACTTTAATATAAAATTAATGTTGAAAACCGCATGCAAAAATATTAAACAGAAAAATGTTACAAAGAATAAGATTTATTATCCGAAACATTAGTCCCTCATTCACTTATGTACTAAGGTAGATAGTCTCTTTTTTCGGACTTCACATATTTTGATGTAGCTTTTTTTTTTTTTCTGCTGAACCAAAAGTCAATTTTTTTTCCAAAATGTAGTTAATAATCTATTCTATCTAAACTGGTCAAAATTTGGTTGAGAACTGAATTAGTGGTGTAGTTTAAATGCTGCGTAGATTGACTTTGTGTGTGTGTGTGTGTGTGTGTGTGTGTGTGTGTGTGTGTGTGTGTGTGTGTGTGTCCGTTACCTATAGACTCCGAAACGGCTGAACCGATTTTCTTGAAAATTGCACAGTTGTACCATAAGCGTCTGCGAATATTATTAGCTAGGTTTTGTGTCGAGGTACCCCCGATAAATATCGAAAATCGATAATTGAAAAAATCGGGTTATAGAGTGATCTGATTTTAATCAAATTTAATACACTCGTAGACAAAGACATAAGAAACGATATTCAGAAGTTTCAAGGTTGCAGTTCTTACAATAGTCCAGAAAATCGAAAATATATATATATATATATAAAAGGCAATATATTTGTGTGAGTGTCTGTTTATCTGCCTGTATGTCTGTATTTTTTTCAGCCCTTTTATTTTAGTTTTTGCTTCGGGTTTGGCTCTAAGTAGGTATAATTGTAGTTCTTAGTCTCAGTCATGATACCATTTACTCAGAGGACTTATTTAGCCTTCAAAATTCAGTTTACGACGAAAAAAACTTATTTGCAGTTCTTACAATAGTGCAGAAAATTTGATATCGATACCAGGAAATCAAAATTTGACTTACATCCATTCATTTTTCTTTCAGTCTACGGTTTCGCTTTAACTGGAAACAACTATTGCTTTTGAGTCTTTCGGGCCAACGTCCAAAGAGTCTGAGCGTCAGGACCATGGATTAGTTTTAAAGCTTTCATTACAGCCGAGCAACGCCGGGCTATACTGCTAGTGGAAAATAAAGATATGAAATGGAAAACAAAATATTAATTCCATTTTTTCCTATGTTATTTTTCATTTATTCTATAGCAAAATTAATAATAATTGATAATGCTCAGTTTAAAATTAAAGATAAAATATTTTTAGATTGTTTTCAAGGCGAATTTTATGTTTATTTGGAACTCATTTAAATGTCTAAAATCTCTTTATCGAAATATTTTAAAAATAATTTTAATTGTGATTGCTCAAGCAGTGGGTTCCGGACCACTTGGATCTGTTTTCCCCGCTCCACGCCGAGGTTTGAGTAGCAATTGGTGTCAGAAATATTGTTTTTGATTCGTGCTGTGCAAGGTTGGCGGAAATTTAATAGAGGAATTAATGAATCTTTAATTGGCGCAGAAGGTGAACGAGCGGGTCGAATGGCCAATGGCATTGGGAGAAAGCATCCACCCCCGCGACCCGGCGGCTATACAGACCTGCACCCACATCCCCATGAAGAGGCGGGCGTAGTTGCTTTCCTAAGATGAACTTAAAAGTACTTAATGAGAAAAAAATGATAGATACAAAGAAGGAAAGATGGCGGGGAAAAGAAAAACGAAGAAAGAAATGAAGTTAAAAAATGATTTTAAAAAAACTATATATATATATATATATATATATATATATACGGAAAAGTAAATGAATAATAAGAGAAAGAAAGAAATAAAGACAAATAGGTAAGAATACAATAAAGAAGAAAACAAAAGAAAAAAAATTACAGGAGAAAGAAGAGAAAAATGAAGAAAACGAACAAAAGAGAAAGAAAGAAAGAAAGTAAATAAAAGAAAAATCAAATGCAATTGCATAAAAAAGTAAAGGAAAATAAAGAAGAAAAGAAGGAAAAAGAAAGAACAAAAAAAGAAAATGAAAATTCTGTCTAATGAAAGATAAAGTAAATCCAAGAAAGAAAGAAAGAAAGAAAGAAAGAAAAAGGAAAGAAAAAGAAAGAATACAAGAAAAAATAATGATTATTAAACTCATAAAAAAAAGAAAAAGTAATTCACAGATTAATAAAAAGAAAGAAAGAATTGATTAAATTCAAAAAGAAAGAAAGAAAAAAAGAAAGAAAAGAAGAAAGAAAGAAAGAAAGAAAGAATGGAACGAAAGAAGAAATAAAGAAATAAGACGTAAGGAAAGGAATAAGTTATGAAAGAAATAAAAGAAGAAAGATTCTTTAAAAAAGAACCAGAAGCAAAAAGAAGAAAATAAAAAAGCAGAAACAAAAAAAAAAAAAAAAAAGAAAGAAAGAAAGAAAAAAGAAAAAATATAAAAAAAAAGAAAGAAAGAAAGACAGAAAAGTGGGGGTGAAGAAATGATGTCAGAAAAAAAGAAGGGAATAAATATTTAGAACATTACCGTCCGGGTTCAATCCTCACTATGGTCGATTTCTCCTCATTGAAGTCTTCTCATTCCCTTTCATTCTCTGAAACCCTTGGCGCCTGGATTTCATGATTAACAGAAGCAGTAGAAGCACCATCACGACTAACAACAACAACACACACACACACACACACACACACACACACACACACACACACATACGCACACACGCACACACGCACACACAAATACGCACACGCACACATGTTATCGAATGTGGTTGTCGTATGAGAAGTAAGAAAAGGAGGTAAGCAATGCAGATTATGAGGATATGTGGGAAATAAAAAGTTTATCCATAGACTTGAAGAGGTTGAGCCACCCAAGGTAGTGGGTTGAGGAATGTGATTGTTTTTTTATGAGCCTAAAAGAAGGAGGAGGTAAGAACTCAATAGTATCAGGATATGTAGAAAAGATAACGGTAGACTCTAGTCTTGAAGATTTTGAGCCACTCAAGGTAGCGGGTAACTGAAATGTGGCTGTTTTATGAGGAAGAGTTAAGAAGTGCAGTTGATGAGGATATGTAGGAAAGATAATGATTATCTCTAGACTTGAAGACGTTGAGCCACTCAAGGTAGAAGGTGATTGAGTGTGGTTGCTGTATAAACGTAAGAGGAGGAGACAGGAAATGCAGCTTTTAAGGATATGTAGCAAAGATATCGATTAACCCTTGACTTGAAGATGTGAAAACACTCAAGCTGGGGATTTACTTTTTGAGATTGTTGTATGGATATAAGATGATGTAAAAAAAAAAGAGCAGTTGATGAAATTATGTAAGAAAACAAATGACTAATATTAGATATGGAGACATTGAGCCTCTCAAGGTAGAGGTTAATGAATGCTGCTCTTGTATGAACGTAAGAGGAGGAGTTATGAGAATATGTTAAAAGGATAATGATTAACCCTAGATGAAGAAGTTGGGCCACTTAAGGTAGGGATTTCTGAATGTGTTTGTTGTATGAATGTAAGTGTGGGGGGGTGTTGTGGAGTAGTTTTCGCACTGAAGGTTATAATCGTGCTATATCGGTTGCTAATCGACTTAACGCAACCTAAACGTTAGGAACTTGGTAATCTTCCACTGAAAGCTGAGTCCTTTGTATTCGGTTAACTGCCGACTAGTATCAACTGCCATAGTCCAACTATGTCCAAACTAACTAGTAGTTCTACTGAACTCCAATAGAACTCTAAAGAACTCCTATGAACTTCCCAAGAACTTCCTTTTCGGTGGTCGTGGCCTTTCTCACTTGCTGAAAAGAATATCAGTCAATTAACTGACTGAGAGACTGACTCATAGTACCACAGTGGTTTTGAAGTATAGGGTGCTGGTTAATATTTTTTTTGTTCGGCCTTGTGTCTTTCTTAACCGAACTTCCTACTCCTTACAGGATTTATGTGGAGTAATATTCATGAGAAGGTTGGTCGTCGGCAGGTTGGAATGTGTGGATTAGGGTAGAAGCGTGGAGTGGATAGACTAAACATTGGAGTAGATAGACTAAGTTATCGCCCGGTTCACACTCCACTCACGTCGATTGAACTGGTGATGAGGCTCATCTTTTGTTTCCTGTTTAGGATGTGGTTTCCGGTTTTTCTCTTTTCCAATCTTTTACTCTTTTCTTTTTTTTCAATTGGAGTAGATAGACTAAACTATCGCCCGGTTCACACTCCACCCACGTCTATTGAACAGATGAAGAGGCTCATCCCTTGTTCCCTGTTTAGGATGTGGTTTCCGGTTTTCTCTTTCCAATCTTTTACTCTTTTCCATTCTTTTACTCTTTTCTTTTTTTTTTTTCAATTGGAGTAGATAGACTAAACTATCGCCCGGTTCATACTCAATCCACGTCTATTGAACAGGTGAAGAGGCTCATCCCTTGTTCCCTGTTTAGGATGTGGTCTCCGGCTTTTTCTTTTCCAATCTTTTTACTTTTTTTTTTTTCAATTACAGTAGATAGACTAAACTATTGCCCGGTTCACACTCCACCCACGTCTATTGAACGGGCGAAGAGGCTCATCCCTTGTTCCCTGTTTAGTATGTGGTTTCCGGCTTTCTCTTTTCCAATCTTTTCACTCTCACGTAGCCCCCTGCACATCAGTGGCGTTACTGCCTTGCATGGGGTGATATGATTAAAAAAAAGTAATTTATAAAGAGGAAAGAATAACACGAATTGTAGAAATTACTGTTCTATTATAAACCTTAGTAAGAAGTTATGAGTAGAGTTCGTATTCCATGATAATGTTGTTTCTCTGACGTATTTTGAATTTTGCGATTTGATGACCAATCAGGATCCAGAGTTCCGCTGCAGGTCCGTAAAAGGAATTTGATATTTATTTATTTTTGGTTTACCCCCGAAACTTCTGTGTGGGGCCCAGATGCGCAAAGACCAGTTTTGGTCATTTGCTTTCTGGATCTCTGAGGACAAACATCCGGTCCATCACTTGCTGGGTATCACCACAGTGGTTTCATCGGTGACCTTGGGTTATGTAGCAGGCGTTGACGCAACCAACAGGTCCTTCAACGACTTTTTCAGGTTTCGCACCTTACGAATTTTCCCCCTCTAAAATGAAATCCCATTTGAAAGGAAACGTGATTTGAAGAGATCAAGGAATTAAAAAAAAATATTTCACCCCAAGCAAGGATCGCCACTGGTGTACAAGGGGTTACACTGACAGAAAAAAAAAGCAAGATGTCGAAGAAAAGATAAGAGATTTTGAGATTGAGTTTGAGTATTGTCTAACGGCATATCAACACCTCTCTGGGTTATTTAATGCCAAAAATATGATTTTTTAAGGTATTTTTTTTTTAATGTTCGGTTATATGGGTAGGTTAATTTAGTCAGATTTTGATGAACTAAAAAATATTTTAGAAACCTGAAGATGTGTTCTAGTCTTGTATTAAAAAATGTATCGTTGGTAATATTTTTATTTCTTCAAAAACGTATTAAGGCATTTTATTTCTTCAAAACTGTGTTATGGTAATGATTTTTTCTTAAAAACTGTATATTTTTCTATAAATGTCTATTTTTATACTTTCATAGGGTTTTGACCCCAGTTTGGAGGGATTAACTATTTGCCCGTAGCTAGGACCCTAAAAGATGCAACCACCCCAGGTCAGGGTGAACCTGGGAACAACAGCACTTAAGAAGTGGTTTCATGCTCCTCACAACCTCCCAATCAGAGACTTTACTGCCGGATGTAGTTTACCATCATACCCAGGACCAGGATAAGAGAGTGATTGGAATCAAGAAGATAGAAGATAGCAATTGACGTTGCATTTAGACTTTTGGAGTATTTAGCTATAAATGAAGGAAGCCAATGGAAGGAACTCCCACAAACGGTAAGGGAAAGAAAAGAAACGTTTAGAAGAAGAAAAGTTGTTCACATTTAAATATTTCGATGGTAAAAGGGTAGAACATAGTTTTATTTATTTTATATTTTAATCATATCACCCCGAGTAAGGCGGTAACGCCACTGATGTGCAGGGGGCTACGTCGGAGTGAAAAGATTTGGAAAAGAGAAAACCGGAAACCACATCATGAACAGGGAACAAGGGATGAGCCTCTACACCTGTACAATAGACGTGGGTGGAGTGCAAACCGGGCGATAGTTTAGTCTATCTACTCCAATCGAAAAAAAAAAGAAAAGAAAAAAGAAAAAGAAAAAAATAAGAAAAGTGAAAATATTGACACATCTCGCGAAAGACGCTCCTCACGACGAACGCTTCTAATTTAAATTTTAAAATCATTTGTTTCTGATGAAAGGCCGAGGCCGGTCTGAAATATCAAATATATATATATATATATAATAGAAATAAATACTGTCAAAAAATACATCTCCAAAATCACAACTTTTTAATAGTTTTTCCTATACATATTAAGACAGTATACGTGGATCATCATTATGCTATATATATATATATATAGGGTGCGCATAGTTTTATTTTGCTTTTTTTTAATCATTTCACCCCACGCAAGACAGTTTTACTGCCACTGTTGGGCAGGGGGTTACACAGGGGAAAGTGATGAGAAAGAGGGGTTAGTTATAGGGGAGGTCAGGAGGAGGGTAATAGACGGATGAGAATATCGGTGCAATGGGGGTGGAGTGGATGGAGAAAAGAGCTTGAGAGAAAGGATGCGAGTTAGTGAGATAGATGACTATTGATCTTACATTTAAATTCCTGGAGATTATAGCTCTCGAGGAAGCAAGTATATGGAAGGGAATTCCACAGGAAGGAAGTGCGAGAAAATAAGGTATTAGAGCAGAAATTGCTGTTACATTTTATTAGTTTAACAGTAAAAGGGTGGGACCTAGTTGCTAATCTAGTAGCTCGTGTAAATTCATACACAGAGGGCACCAGTGGGCTAAGTTCATTGGAGCAGAAGCCGTGAAATTATTTGTAGAAGAGACACGATGTTTATGGGGATTAAATCTTATAAAGTTAAGTTACTGCTTAAACACTTTAAAATTTTTAATCTTATAAAAAAATATAAGAAGATTAAAAATTTTAATTTTATAAGATTACATGTAGATAAAAATTCAAATATAAATTTAAAATTAAAATATAAAATAAAATAACAAATATTAAAATGTAAAGTAAAGGGGAGTAAAGAATAAAAATTAAAAATTAAACAGTGCAGGAAGCTAACATTAAATGGTCTTAATTCATAATTGTTAAAATTGTTAAATAATTGTTAATATTTGCGGATGAAAATAAGAAAGAGGGAAAGAAAGGGGTATACAGGAATCTGTACAAATCTGGGTCTAAGAATGTAAGTAAGTGTAGGGGGCTCGGTGATGCTTGGTAAATTGGCCTTGTGCCAAACACAACCAAAGTCCCCACAATTTAAATATCAGGAGGTTGAAAAGATACTGAGATGGATAAAATGTTTCTTTTGGACAATAAAGTAAAAATTTATTAATCGGATAAGAAAAAAAAATATAAGTGAAAATTTGTTAAATGAACACTGTAACATGTTCATTGAGAAAAGGCATGCAGTTTTGTAGTTAAAATTGTTCAAAGAGAAATGTAAGTGTTTAAAATGTCCTACAGAAGTTGAGAATTCATGTTTGATAGTAGCAGAATGTAAAGTCTTATGCTCCTTTCCCTTTCTTGGTAAGTTGGCGACAGAGTGAAATAGAAGGTAAAACAAACAAAAAAATTGTAGTTCGCGTCCTGGTGTCGTTGTCGTTGTTGCTCTCTTTGGCGGCGTGGAGTGAAAAAGAAGAAAAGAAAATTGGAAGAGAGGTCAGCGAGACTTGACCGATTCAGCTTGAAGTTTCTTCCATATATTGTGAGATACTATCAGTTGCTGCTCCCGTTCTGACTGATTCCGGCCTGTCAGTGAATGTGGTTTTTTATAGTGAAGTTTCTCATGTTGCAGGCTCCAGCAATTATTTTCACTTCTAGGTGTGAAAATACGTCATATATGAATTTTTCTATTTCTTATCCAATCAGGATCCAGAATTTTGCTTTTCACATTAACTTGTGAAATTTGCCTTGGTTTGGGTTTTTCCAAACTGTTTTTAGTTACTTAAATCCACTTTTGCGGGTGTGCAATTTTACTTTGTTATTGTTGGGTTTTTCCAAAGCGGTATCTTCAGGCGATGTTAAAAATCGCCTGAAGACACCTCTCATGGTAGATACCTAGGTCGGGTAATAACTCGTTTACAAATGGAAAATATTTAAAAGTTCTACAATAGAATTGTATTGAACACTTTTTAATACAAATGTGCACTTGTCTAATTTTATTATGACAAAAAACTAAGTAATTAAACAATCAATTTATATATATATATATATATATATATATATATATATATATATATATAACAGACAAATTAATTATAAATTCTATATATGGAGCTTAATATATATATTTACAAATGAAATATATTTACAAATTTACAAATGAAATATATATATATATATATATATATATATATATATATATAAATTTTCTACACATAAGCAAAAATGTAATTACTACTGATATATATTTTTACATGTTTGGGTTAAAATAAGGGTCCAAGTATTTAATGAAGGGATCGATGGTGTAAGAATCTTTTTAAATGATGGGAACGAAAAGGAAATTAATACTGAGCATCAGGAAGAGACAGCTAAAGTTCCTGGGACATGCAATGAGGAAGGAAGGCTTGGAGAACCTGATACTAACAGGCCAGATAGAGGGGAAAAGAGACAGGGGAAAGCAGCGGATAACGGGTAACATATTTGAAGGGCCTGAGCAGGTGGATGACAGAACGGGTTTTGGGTGCTGTAACAGGAGAAATCGTGCTAAGAGCCACCAAGGATAGGGAGACGTGGAAAACCATGATCGCCTACGTCCTGAAGAGACAGGACACATAGAAGAAGAATATATATGCTGTTTATAAAAAATTATGATGTGGGTATAAAATGGGGGATCAATTCTATATTATCATCAATATATAAACTGATCACTCAATTTATGACCATGCTTCTTTCTATATACATTTATATTCTAGATTTATGGGCTTGAGCTAGTGGATGACAGAACGGGGGTTGCATGGTGTAACATGAGAAGGCGTGCTAAGAGCCACCAGGAATAGGGAGATGTGGAAAGCCATGATCGCCAACGTCCTAAAGAGACATGAAACATCGAAGAAAAAGAAGAACCTAAGATAAAGCCAAATAAAGGGGAGAGAATAAGTGTTAAAAAAAAAGCATCTGGAATCTAATGGAATTGTTTTGCGACAACAGAAGACGAGAATAAAACAGTTGTGTTGGTAGCCCTTGGCTAGTCCTCGGGCCGATTGATATGAAGGTCATATTAGGAAGTGTCAGTTAAGGGCGTCGCTATTAAACGGATGACACTTAATTGGACTTAGCAGCAACAGGGTGGTCGCAGAGGTTTAGCAGGAATGTTTTTCAGTTAAAATCGGCTGCTTTAGGAGAACGGGTGGGTAGTGATAATTTGAGTACTGACCATTTGACCTTTTAACCTTTAGTCATCATTCTTTCCCTTTTTATGGCGTTGGAAGAGTTGATTAATACAAAGTAGGGGTATTAAAATCACTGAATAGTTTGACAAAATAATGTTCAAATACACTAGGAAAATAGTATGCGTATTAATGTGAGGTCAGTCAGTTAAGTGCCATACGTGATACACTCTTGGGCGATCATCTCTCGAAAGAGACATGACTGACTGGGCAGAAGATTATCCCGCAGTAGGTTGCCATTGCTTTCTGCAGTAGACTGGTTGTCGACCAAGGCTATAGAACCCAATCTGTCCTATTATTTAACCCATAACTGGAAGGAAGAGACGGATTAATACCTTTCCCAAGGGTATTTGCGCGTAATTGAATACAATGAGGTACTGGTCTAAAATGCGTGCCTTCAATATAATTTTTCGAAGAGTTGAAATAGGTGTCTGTTCAAAAAGCAAGCCTCTCATCTAGCAGCCTCATCATTAATTGACTGACCGGCAATTTTATTTTCTTCGTCAGAGCAAAAGATATGAAAATATTCATAGAAAAGACAGAGGGAAGCCACATTCCGTCGGAGAGAAAGTGGCTGGAGTCGAACCGCCAAGTCTATCTCAGTCAGTCAGTCAAGTGACATACACACTTGGGCGATCATTTCTCGAAAGAGACATGAGTGACTGGGTAGAAGATTATCCCGCAGTAGGTTGCCATTGCTTCCAGTGGTAGACTGATTGCCGACCAAAGCTACTGAACCCAATCTGTCCTATTATTTAACCCATAACTGGAGGGAAGAAACAGATTAATACCTTTCCCAAGGGTATTTGCGCGTAAGTGAATGCAAGGAATATAACTGGAATTCGAACTCGGCTTCCCGATTTCTCGTTCCGAGCCGATATCTACTGCACTACGACGCACAATCGTCCAAAAAGAGTTTGTGGATTTTATTGGTGTTTTCTGGGTCAACTGCCGATTTTGCATAATTTGTGTTTATACGACCGCGTTAAAGTCAGCATACCACATCTTAACTGTTGTTTCCGACGGTGCAAAGCCCGATAACACTTATCAAGCCACTGCTTTGACTGAACAGTATTTTTTCTCATCAGAAAGTCATAATTTTTAACCACACGAAATTCAGATTTTTCCATTTTTTTTTTTTTGATCATATCACCCCAAGCAAGGCGAAAACGCCACTGATGCGCAGGGGGCTACGTAAGAGTGAAAAGATTGGAAAAGAGAAAAACCGGAAACCACATCCTAAGCAGTAAATAAGGGATGAGCCTCTTCACCTGTTCAGTTTTGAAAATTTTGCAGTAGTCGCTTCATTTAAATAACTGTCATTTGTAAACTAAGATTCCGATTGGGCCTAAATTTTGTAACGTGCCATTTGAAGGTTAGTAAGTAAAAAAAAAAAAAAAAAAACATGTATTATTTTAATTAGCGGCGCCATCTATATGTCAAGCCAGAGGCATATTAAGTGATGGGTTAATACTGGGTTTTCTCGACTTACGACAATGTTCCGTTCCTACGATGTATCATAAAATGATATTCTATGAATAAACGCTTACATCAATCACGGTGATGATTATTGTGCTAGCACGAAATGATAACTCATCGCGTACTGGCCTTGTCCAAACTGCTGATCACGCCAGATTATACGCTCTCTCCCAGAAACTGTAACTACGGTCAACTCAGCATAGTCGAAGGATAAACCACAGATGGGCCCTGTGGTAATGAATAGACACAAATGAGCCTGAACAGGCTTGTGCAGTAATGATTGACTAGTGAAGCGTTTGCTGAACTATGGTTCGCGACCCACTGATGGGTCGTAAGCGGAATGTTAGTGGGTCGTAAAAAATTACTAGAATTACGCATTAGCTTCGTGTCAACGCTTGCTGTTTAGATAGTTTAAGATACAGTGGGTTGCTTATCTATTATTTTTCTGTTAGTAGTGGAGAGTCCGTTCTAGTGAAGGGTAGTTGTATACTGTTGCAGGTTAACGGAATTTGGCCTTGCAGATAACCCAAATAGACACTACTCACTACTAGATCTCTGCTTTACCTCCACCCCTGACTCTTGCAATGTCAAACAACTCTGCCCTCTCCGAAATGCTGACCATGCATTAATTTCTGCCAGCATCTCCTTCTGCCTCCACCCCTCCCAAGAACCTCAGACCAGCAGAATATCTTACTGCTACCAAAGAGCTGATTGGGACACGTTCTGTGATTTCCTGAGTGACGTCTCTTGGAATAAAGTATTTAGCCTTCCTGTTGAAGACTGTGCGGCTGAGGTTTCCTCTTTGGTTAAGGGCTGATGTCGAGGCTTTCATCCCTGCCAGAAAGTTGGGACTTAAATCCCTCTCATCCCCCTGGTTCTCTCCTGCCTGCTCAGCTGTCATCACCCATCGAAATCACTTCTTTCAGATTTACCGGAATCACGCGTTGGACCATAACAAGCGCCATTTTACCTCGGCTTGCAATGAGTGTAAGAAGGTACTTAAAGGCGCTAAGCTGATGGCCATTTCAACAAAGAAATCCTTGCTTCATCAGCAACGGCAGAAAACAAAACCTTTATTAATTCAAATTAATAAATTTACATTGAGCCCTACACCTTGATCAAATGAAATTAATATTAATAGGATCGGGTTTTTGGGATTTACCTATTTGCTCATCCTTTTGGATTTAAAATAATTTAAAATATATATATATATACATATATACATTGTTAAATGTTGGAAGTTGTAACAAAAGAAAAGAAAATGATTTACCAAAACACAGAGCTAAATCACAAACAACTATTTAATTTACTAAAAACACAAAATAAAATATATACAAATATATAATTGTAGTATGCAAAACAGAAAACAGAGTTTACTGGCAACGTGTTATGAAGGAGAAGGTGTGGGAGTCAAGTATCTTTACCACGTGAGGGTATGGTGGGTTGCTTATCTATTCTTTTCTGTTAGTAGTGGAGAGTCTGTTCTAGTGAAGGGTAGTTGTATACTGTTGCAGGTTAACGGAATTTGGCCTTGTGGTAGATAGCCCACTATAAGTCATAAAGAAAGGTTATAAACCAAGAAAAGCAAATTGAGTTGAAAGATAATATTTTATATATACACATATCAATTGATGTTTTTACAATTGAAGTAATACATGAAGTATAGGTCCAACGGATGTTAAAATGTTCATTGCCATAAAATGCTGAAAGAGAATTAATACTTAGGAATTTGGGAGCTTAAGTAAGGAATGTCTTTGATATATTCGCTCCTTAGGTCAGTAGGTAGTTTTTGAGGCAGGGAAGAAGGAAACAGGTAAGAGAGGCGAGCATAGTAGCCGCTTGACTTAGGTCAAGGGGTTAGTAATTACTCTCTTCTCCTCGAGTCGGTCTGCCTGGCGATGCTTTCTATATTTCGACTTTTTGGATGGCAGGTGTTCATTTGGGAATTCATATCTGTATTTGATTCTGGGCTTCCCATTGGCCGATAAATAAAATTCGCGTAGGCTCGCGAACTGAAAATTTAATATTTAATTAATTTTTATTTTTCAACCGGAACATCTACGTGAACCCGGATGCGCACCGACGACTTTTGGTCATTTTCTTTTTGGTCGTAAAAGTACAAACTTCCGGTCCATCGCTTTTGCTCGGTATCACCACAAAGACTCGAGCTTAATTGTAAGGCTGTTGTATCAAGCAGTATGCTTTGTTTTGCTTTGACGAGCTAACGAATCAGGATTGGTCATGCCCTCAATTTCATCATTCGCCATCACAAAAAAAATATATATAAATTTTCACCTATTCACAAATCTGCCTGAGCATATGTTTAGAATAAAGATTTCCCAAAATCGTGACCCACTGGTGTATCCCAAGCGGAATATTCAGT
The DNA here is from genome assembly GCA_037127315.1 of Ascarosepion bandense. NCBI lineage: Eukaryota > Metazoa > Mollusca > Cephalopoda > Sepiida > Sepiidae > Ascarosepion > Ascarosepion bandense. Next base: position 1,107,611 of record JBBBDQ010001240.1, on the reverse strand, counting down.
TAGTTAAGTGCCATATGTGATACACGCTTGGGTGATCATGTCTCGAAAGAGACATGAACTGACTGGGCAGAGGATTTTCCCGCAGTTGGTTGCCATTACTTTCTACAGTGAACTTGTTCTTAACCAAGGCTGTAGACATTAACCGGTCCTGTTTGATAATCCATAGCTGGAGGGAGATGAGATGGATTAATACCTTTCTCGTGGGTTTTGCGCGTAAGTGAATGCAACGAAGTGAACTGGAATTTAAACTCAGAATTCGAAAGCGGAATGTTAATGGCTCGTAAAAGTTCATACAAGAATTACGGATTCTTCTTCGTCTATGCGCCGTGTCACTTGACGACGTAGACGATCATGGCCTTCCACATCTACTTATCCATTTCCGCTCTTAATACATTTCCTGTTATGCCACTCAATCCCTGCTCTGTCATCCATGTGCTCAAGTCTATCAGGTATGTCGTGCGCTGCATTCTCTTGTCTCTCTTCCATTCTATCCGTCCCGTGAGCATCATGTTCTCCAAGCCCTCTTTCCTCATAACATGTCCCAAAAGCTTTAGCTGTCTTTTCCTGATATTAAGTATTAGTTTCCATCTTGTGTCAATCCTCACCAAAAAACTCGTCTTTGTTCACGTGTTCCGTCTATGGTATCCTCAGCATCCTTCTGTAAAACCACATATCGGTTGCTTTTAGTTTTTCCTTCATCTTCGATGATATTGTCCAGCATTCACTGCCATATTGAAGAACCGACATCACATGGCAATCCAGTACTCTCTTCTTTGTTTCTAGCGAAATTGTCCTGTTTCTTAATACTCTACTCAGCTCATGGAATGCATCCTTGTGCTTTTGGATCTCAGGAATATAAGTGTATAGAAACTGTTGTGACCAAAATGTGAGGGGTCAGTTTATATATTGATTGTAATTTAGAATTGATCCCCCACTTTATATCGAGTATACTTCTGTAGAACCACATTGCTGTTGCTTCAAGTTTTTCCTTCATCTTTGATGATATTGTCCAGCATTCACTGTCATATTGAAGAAATGATATCACAGAGCAAACCAGTACCCTCTTCTTTGTTTCCAGCGAACTTTTCCTGTCTCTACTCAGCTTTTGGAAAGCATTCTTGTGCTTTTGGATCTCAGGAATATAAATGTATAGAAACTGGAGTGGCCAAAAAGTGAGGGGTCAGTTTATATATTGATTACAATATGGTATTGATCCCCCACTTTACATCCAGTACGCTTCTGTAGAACCACATTTCGAGTTTTTTTTTTAAATATAACAAAGTATTTTGTTTATTAGAAATATTAAATTTAGTCTATTAGCTTGAAATTAAATCTAAAATAAAATCTTCAAAAAAGTTTTTCATTTTTTTAAATGCTTTTTGAACCTTAATTACAGTGTTTCTTGTGTTGGTCAGTCAGTTAAAGTGCCATACGTGATACACGCTTGGGCGATCATGTCTCGAAAGAGACATGACTGACTGGGCAGGAGATTATCCCGCAGTAGGTTGCCATTGCTTTCTGCGGTAGACTGGTTGCCGACCAAGGCTATAGAACCCAATCTGTCCTGCTATTTAACCCATAACTAGAAGGAAGAGATGGATTAATACCTTTCCCAAGGGTATTTGCGCGTAAGTGAATACAATGGATTACAACTGGAATTCGAACTCGGCTCCCCGGTTTCTCGTTCCGAGCCGATATCCACTGTACCACAACGCGTTGGTACCTACATTTAATTAGAAAATATTTGAATTGCTTTTATAAATATGATTTATCATGGACTATTTTAAGAAAAGCAGAATTTTCGAGGAACAATGAATTTTTTCGAGAATGTTTTAATTTTTTAATTTTAATTAAAACTAGCAGTATAGCCCGGCGTCGCTCGGGTGTAATGAAAGCTTTAAAACTAATCCATGGTCCTGGAGCTCAGACTCATTAGACGTTGGCAGGAAAGACTAAAAAGCAATAGTTGTTTCCAGTTAAAGCGAAACCGTAGACTGAAAGAAAAATGAATGGATGTAAGTCAAATTTTGATTTCCTGGTATCGATATCAAATCTTCTGCACTATTGTAAGAACTGCAACCATGAAACTTCTGAATATCGTTTCTTAAGTCTTTGTCTATGAGTGTATTAAATTTGATTAAAATCGGACCACTCCTTCTATAACCCGATTTTTTCGATTATCGATTTTCGATATTTATCGGGGGTACCTCGATACAAAACCTAGCTAAGAACACTCGCAGACGCTTATAGTAGAAGTGTGTAAATTTTCAAGAAAATCGGTTCAGCCATTTTGGAGTTTATTGGTAACGGACACACGCACAGACACACAGAGACAAAGTTCCATTTATAAATAAGTTTAGATTAGATAATTTATAAAGATTAAATCTTTTAAATTTTTGTATTAATTTGAACCGATTACATGACACTGTTACTAAGTCTATATTTACTAATCATAAATAGAAAACCTTACTACAATTCAGCGACCACCATTATTCTAAAAAGAATTATGAATTTTCTTTTGTGTGTGTATAAACGTGCTAATTTCTAGAGATAAGTATGTCCATACACGACGTTATGAAAATATAAGAGTAATAACTATAGCACATTTAAGGTCAAAGTGATTAGAAATGAGTAAATATCAGATTATGGAGAATATTTTCTTAAATTTTTAAGATTACTGGGTAGTTAAAATTATAGAAAAATGTGCTTACCTTATATTTCTCAAATAATTTTTGCAGATATGTCCCACGTAGAAAAAATTACATAATATTTCGGCTGTTTGTCAAACGTTCAACACTTTAAATAAACATCAACCTCTCTATATTAAAAAAAGCATTTCTGTAATATTTTACACTAAACGAAAGTAATATGTCTCAAATCAGATCAAGTAATGTTTAAATCAGATAATATTCTTCAAATAAAGTTTCATAAAAGTATTGTTTATTTTCGAAAGATTTTTGTTAATAAAGAGAATTACAGTGTGTTAATAGATGACTAAAATTGCTATAATCGGCGATTTCAACAAAATCTAATTCAAGTCAATTTAAGCTACTTTTGAAATACAGCAACGTATTTTACTAATTTGATGTGCGTTGTGGTGCAGCAGATATCGACTCGGAACGAGAAATCGAAGAGCCGAGTTCGAATTCCAGTTGAATTTCTCGCATTCACTTACGCACAAATACCCGTGGGAAAGGTTTTAATCCGTCTCTTCCCTCCAGTTATGGATTAAACAACAGGACAGATTGGGTTCCATAACCTTGACTGGCAACCAGTCTACCGTAGAAAGCAATGTCAACCTACTGCAGGATAAACTTCTGCCAAGTCAGTCATGCCTCATTCGAGACAAAGTGTGTATCACGTATGGCACTTAACTGACTGAATATAATAGTTGAAAACATGATTAAGGCTTCTCATGGGCATAAGTGGGGGATCAGTTTTATGTTGTTATGAAGTAATAAACTGATCTCCCATAAATTACTACTTATTAATATAATACATCTCTTCACCATCTAGCTATGAATCAAATAACAGGACAGATTGGGTTCTATAGCCTTGGCTGATAACCAGTCTACCGTAGAAAGCAATGTCAACCTACTGCGAGATAATCTTCTGCCCAGTCAGTCATGCCTCTTTCGAGACAAAGTGTGTATCACTTATGGCACTTAACTGACTGACTGAATATAATAGTTGACAACATGATTAAGGCTTCTCATGGGCATAAGTGGGGGATCAGTTTTATGTTGTTATGAAGTAATAAACTGATCCCCCATAAATTACTACTTATTAATATAATACATCTCTTCCCCATCTAGCAATGAATCAAATAACAGGACAGATAAGGTGTGTATCACGCATGGCACTTAACTGACTGATTGTACTTTTTAGAAATGTTAATGTTAATCAATTAGCGTAAAATTAAAACCAAGAAAGAATTTTCATTTTTAACAACGATCTATCTATCTATCTATCTATCTATCTATCGCCCGGTTCACACTCCACCCACGTCTATTGAACAGGTTAAGAGGCTCATCCCTTGTTCCCTGTTTAGGATATGGTTTCCGGCTTTCTCATTTCCAATCTTCTCACTTTCTTTTTTTTTTTAATTGGAGTAGATACATCTATCTATCGCCCGGTTCACACTCCACCCACGTCTGAACAGGTTAAACAGGTTAAGAGGCTCATCCCTTTTTTCCTGTTTAGGATGTGGTTTCCGGCTTTTTCTTTTCCAATCTTTTCACTATTACGTAACCCCCTGCACATCAGTGGCGTTACCGCCTTGCTCGGGGTGACATGATAAAAAAAAAAACAAAAAACAAAAAAAAAACAATTCATTTTAAATCTTAGTTATCGTATAATGAAATTGTTTTAAGCTGCTTGTATATTTATTGCCAGTGATGTCATTGGCTCTCAGGAGATGAGATGACGAAGCGTAAGATCTTATCTCTCTTGCATTACTCTGAATCAGCAGAGAATATGGGGAGAAAAGAAAAACAAATAGGAGTTCTTTGGGTGTTTTTTTGTTTTTTGTTTTTTTCTATTCGTAATTCACGAACTTATAGTCTAACAAGAAAATATCCTTATTTCTTATAGGGAAACACAATTTGTATACACATATGTATCTATCTAAACTTATTTATAAATGGAACTTTGTCTGTGTGTGTGTGTGTGTGTCTGTGTGTGTGTGTGTGTGTGTGTGTGTGTGTGTGTCTGTGTGTGTGTGTGTGTGTCTGTGTCCGCTACCTATAGACTCCGAAACAGCCGGACCGATATTCTTGAAAATTTACACAGCTGTACTATACGCGTCTGCGAGTGTTTTTAGCTGGGTTTTGTGTCGAGGTACCCCCGATAAATATCCAAATTCGATAATCGAAAAAATCGGGTTGTAGAAGGAGTGTTTCAATTTTAATCAAATTTGATACACTCATAGACAAAGACATAAGAAACGATATTCAGAAGTTTCAAGGTTGCAGTTCTTACAATAGTTCAGAAAATCGAAAATATATATATATAAAAGGCAAGATATTTGTGTGAGTGTCTGTTTATCTGCCTGTATGTCTGTATTTTTTCAGCCCTTTTATTTTAGTTTTTGCTTCGGCTCTAAGTAGGTATAATTGTAGTTCTTAGTCTCAACAATGATACCATTTACTCAGAGGACTTATTTAGCCTTCAAAATTCAGTTTACGATGAAAAAACTTATTTGATATCGATAGCAGGAAATCAAAATTTGACTTACATCCATTCATTTTTCTTTCAGTCTACGGTTTCGCTTTAACTGGAAACAACTATTGCATTTTAGTCTTTCGTGCCAACGTCCAAAGAGTCTGAGCTCCAGGAGCGTGGATTAGTTTTAAAGCTTTCATTACAGCCGAGCAACGCCGGGCTATACTGCTAGTATGTTATAAGCGAGAGTCGACTGCTTTGATTTAGTACTACACAGTTATGGGACAAATTTACACACAGTTGTGGAACTTATTAACACAGCAGAGTGAGAGAGAAAGAGAGAGAGAGAGAAAGAGAGAGAGAGAGAAAGAGAGAGAAAAAGAGAGAAGAGGAGAGAGAAGAGAGAGTTGGTAGAGAGCGAAAGATACGGATGGAAAAAGAGAAAGATGACAAAGTGAGAAGGTGGAAGAAAGCTGAAGACAAGGGAATAAAAGAAGAGAGAGAAGAAATAACTAAAAAGAGAGAAAAGCAAAGAGAAAAGGAGAATGTTGAGGAGAGAGAGAGAGAGAGAGAGAGACAGACAGACAGACAGACAGACAGAAAAGGAAAGTTTTAGAGATTGAAGAAAAGTGAGAAGAAAGAAAGTAGAGAAAGAGAAAGCTCGTGGCAGTGGGGCGGGAAAGATAGCGATACGGATATATATATATATATATATATATAGAGAGAGAGAGAGAGAGAGGGGAGAAACCACGTAGAAAGTGCTAAGGTAGAATAAAGTTGAAAGCAAAGATTTGAAGGAAGAACTACAAAATGGAAAAAGAATATATATATATATATATATATATATATATATATATATATTTACGCTCTCACACCCTGATTGAGCACTCTGGAAGAATGGGAGATTTTGAAAAACAGTAGCTACTCTCGCATGCACGCATCGCTCATTCACTATAGAATTAGAGCACTCTGGCTATTGGGCGTGCAAAATGACAATATACATACTAAAAGTCTGCCTTCTACCGAACGTCCATAGCCCAGAGGTAAATCGCCGACTGACGCCAATTTGGTCGGGTTTCAATCCTGGGTTAAAAGCAATCGGAGTCTAACCGTACTGATGAGCTGTGATACAGCGAAACGGATCTGTCTCCGGATGACTATATATATATATATATATATGCCAGAGAAGCTACTTTGGCATGTACGCATCGCTCATTCAGTAATGAATTAGATCACTCTGGCTATTGGGCGTGTATAATGATAATATACACGCTAAAAAGACTGCCTTCTTCTACCGAGCGCCCATAGCGCAGAGGAAGAATCGCCGACTGACGCCAATTCGGTCGGGTTTCAATCCTCGTTTAAAATCTATCGGAGTCTAACCGTACTTATACAGCGAAACAGATATGTCTGCCGATGACTATATATATATATATATATATATATATATATATATATATATATATATATCTTTTCTCTTTCAAGCCGAGTTCGAATTCCACTTGTATTCCTTGCATTCTCTTACGCACAAATACCCTCGGGAAAGGTATTAATCCGTCTCTTCCCTCCAGATATGGGTTAAATAACAGGATAGGTAGAGTTCTATAGCCTTGGCTAGCAACCAGTATACCAGAGAAAGCAATGGTAACCTACTGCGGGATAATTTTCAGTCAGTTACGCCTCTTTCGACACATGATCGCCAAAAGCGTGTATCACGTATGGCACTTAATTGACCGATTGAATATAATAGAAAGCATGATTAATGCGTCTGCTGAACATAAAATGGGGGATAATTTTTATAATGTTATGAAGTAATAAACTGATCCCTCATAAAATACTACTTAATAACATAATACATCTCTTACCTCTCTAGCTATAAGTCAAATAATAGGGCAGATTGGGTTCTATAGCATTGCCAGGCAACCAGTCTACCGCAAATACAATGGCAAACTACTGCGGGATAATCTTCTCCCCAGTCAGTCATGTCTCTTTCGAGACATGATCGCCTAAAGCGTGTATCACGTATGACACTTAACTAACTGATCTTATACAAGGCTAAAGAGGCCCTGGAGGTAGAGGGTTACTGAATGGAATTGTTGTATAGAGATAAGTGAAAAAATGAATAAGTACATGTCATGAGGATACGTAGGATAGATAATAAATGACACCAGATTTGAAGAGGTAAATTAATAGTTACAGAGAATTTGAATGGAACTTCCACATAAAGCAATGGAATATGAGAGAAATGAAAATGTCTCACCCTTGTGTACGTGACATGGTGAATTGTGAAGGTCTGAACTGATGAAAAACAGGACGTCATAACATTTGCTCTAAAAATGACGATAGAGTAAAGAGATATTAGCAACGTTCCATCTATGGGGAAGGGGTTGGAGGGAGGAAAAATTTTAAACCCACAAGAATAAGGATCTCATGAATAATAAGTTTTTATTATTTTTATTGTCAATTCAAGAAAATACAAAATCTCTCTCTATTTCTGAGATGAGGTATTGTAATTATTTACACTATTTACATTGTTCAGACTGTTATCCTCATCTTTGTTGTCATATTCACCTTCAATATCTGTCTATATTTCTGAGATGAGGTATTGTAATTATTTACACTATTTACATTGTTCGGACTGTTGTCCTCATCTTTGTTGCCATATTCACCTTCAATATCTGTCTATATTTCTGAGATGAGGTATTGTAATTATTTACACTATTTACATTGTTCGGACTGTTGTCCTCATCTTTGTTGCCATATTCACCTTCAATATTTGTCTATATTTCTGAGATGAGGTATTGTAATTATTTACACTATTTATGTAAATAGTGTTTGGAAATAGTGTTTGGAAACTTGTCCTCATTTTGTTGCCATATTGACCTTCAATATGTGTCTATATTTCTACACTCAGAAGAAATTAAATAGTGTAAATGACATATAAAGCGTATTTAACACTTTCATATGCTTAGGTTTTATCAAAATTCTCATAATCGCTTTGTAAAAACTAAAACATTGCCGGGGAGCGAAGGTAGTTAAAATCATGGTAGTGTCAACAGAAAAACCGTCTTTTTGATATTCCGTTTTATTATGTGAGCACTAAAGTCTAGTCAATTTATCCTCATAATATTCAGTTCATACCACATCCTCTTTACTTCATATCACACCTCATTCATTATAGAAGTCCTCACCTTTAGAAAGTGAGGATAATATGAAAGAAATTTTCGAAGCCTTCGACTTTCAGAAGCCTCAAAATAATGCAGAAATCAGAAAAACCAAAAGAAAACGGAAGTTCACGGAGCCATTAATGATAGATCCCAAACGAAAAAAATACTAAACCTTTCTAAAAAGAATCTATGGAGTGGGTGTGAGGGATAGATAGATAGATAGATAGATAGATAGATAGATAGATATGAACAGGCAGATAGATAGATAGATAGATAGATAGATAGATAGATAGATAGATATGAACAGACTGAGATAGATAGATAGATAGATAGATAGATAGATAGATAGATATGAACAAACTGAGATAGATAGATAGATAGATAGATAGATAGATAGATATGATATGATCAGAGATAGATAGATATGAACAGAAATAGATATATATATATGAACAGAGTGAGATACATAGATAGATAGATAGATAGATAGATAGATAGATAGATAGATATGAACAGAAATAGATAGATAGATAGATAGATAGATAGATAGATAGATATGATCAGAGATAGATAGATATGAACAGAAATAGATAGATAGATATGAACAGAGTGAGATAGATAGATAGATAGATAGATAGATAGATATGATCAGAGATAGATAGATATGAACAGAAATAGATAGATAGATAGATAGATAGATAGATATGAACAGATTGAGATATATATATGTATATATATATATATATATATATATATATATATATAGATAGATAGATAGATAGATAGATAGATAGATAGATAGATGAACCGACTGAAGATAGATAGATAGATAGATAGATGAACCGACTGAAGATAGATAGATAGATAGATAGATAGATAGATAGATAGATAGATGAACCGACTGAAGATAGATAGATAGATAGATAGATAGATAGATAGATAGATAGATAGATGAACCGACTGAAGATAGATATGAACAGACATAGATAGATAGATAGATAGATAGATTGGTTTCAACTGCTTCCCCAGTTCGCACGCTCCAGAAGAAACAAAAAAATGAAGTCAATGTCAGTTAAGTGCCATACGCAATATACTCTCGGGCGATCATATGTCGAAAGAAGGTTTTCCCTATAGAACACTGCTGTTCAATCTATAGAAGGGGGAGAAGTGATGGATTTCCCAGGGTTTACTTGAACGTATGTGAATGCAACCGGAATTCGAACTCGGCTCTCCGATTTCTCGTTCCGCGCCATTATCAACGGCACCACAATGCATATCAGGACAATAATCCGTGTATAAATAATGATTAGTCGTCATGCCACAATTTCAGACAGAAACAATTGAAACGCGGAGAAACCCGAGGAAAAACTCCTAATGAGTAATCGTATTAAGTTTGTAAATTTGACAGTCGATGTCAAATTTGTCAGACTGTCAAATTAATAGGGAACCGTGGCGCTGACCACTTTGCAAAAACAAGCTGACATCCTGTCTGCTTTTAGACATACTCAGCAGTTAAGAACTCACGTGTCACGGCCGATAACAAAGTAGGCTTCTTGATTTATTACGTTCTGTGTTTAGAAAAGAACTACTTTTTGATTCGTATCGTCGAAGATGAAATTCATTCGGCGTATTCGGTTGGATTAATTTTTTTTTTTACATATATATATATATATATATATATATATATACATAATCGTGTCGCCCCAAGCAAGGCATTTTGCAGTCACTGTTGAGCAGGGGGTTACATAGGAGCTAAGTTATGAGAAAGAGTGACAGGTTACAGGGGATGTCAGGAAGAGGGTAAAATAGAATAGAACAACCGAAAGTAAAAAAAAGAAAATGAAGTGAATTAGAAAGAAAGAAAGAAAGAAAGAAAGAAATGATGAGTTCAAGAAAAGAAAAGAAAAGAAAGAAAGAAAGAAAGAAAGAAACAATAGACAAACGGAGAGAAAGTAAGAAAGAAGGAAAGGAAGAATAGAACAATCGAAAGTAAAAAAAGAAAATGAAGTGAATTAGAAAGCAAGAAAGAAATAAAGAAAGAAAGAATCAAATTGGAAAGAGAGAAGGAAAGTATAGACAAACTGTAATTAAAAAAGAAGGAATGAAGTGATAAGATCAAGAAAGAAAGAAACAAACAAAGAAAGAAACAAAGAAAGAAAGAAAGAAAGAAAGAAAGAAAGAAAGAAAGAAAAATAAACAAATGGTGAGAAAGGGGCTTACATAAGAGAAAATTTACGAGAAGAAGTGAAAGGTTACAGGAGGGTGTCAGGAAGAGGGTAAGAGAAGGATGAGAATGGAGTGGACGAAGAAAGGAGCATGAAAGAGAGAGAGAGAGAGAGAAAGAGAGGGGGAGAGAAAGAGGATGTAAGTTAGTGAGATAGACTTTACATTTGTATTCTTGAAGGGAAAGAAATAAATGGAAGTGAATTCCACAGGCAGGAAGTGCGAGAAAAGAAGCTGTTGGAGTAGAATTTGCTTTTACATTTGATTGGTTCCACAGTGGGACCTAGTTGCTAATCTTGTGGCTCGAGTAAATTTATATATAGGAGGCACCAGTGAGCTAAGTTCATCTGAGCAGAAGCCGTGAAAGTATTTGTAGAAGAGACTCAGGGAAGCCACATTGCACCGGTGAGAAAGTGACTGCATCCGAGCTGCCAAATCTATTACATTAGAGATTCTCCGTTGGATTTTGTCAAGGACACCCAGGTGGATAGCAGGAGCACCCGACCTGATATGGCAGCAGTATTCGATGCACAGGCGGATGCTAAGTCAGGATCGATCACATTACAGATTCTCCGTTGGATTTTATCAAGGACCCCTAGGTGGATAGCAGGAGCACCAGACCAGATATGGCAGCAGTATTCGATGCACAGGTGGATGCTAAGTCAGGATCGATCACATTACAGATTCTCCGTTGGATTTTGTCCAGGACCCCTAGGTGGGTAGCAGGAGCACCCGACCTGATATGGCAGCAGTATTCGATGCACAGGTGGATGCTAAGTCAGGATCGATCACATTACAGATTCTCCGTTGGATTTTGTCCAGGACCCCTAGGTGGGTAGCAGGAGCACCCGACCTGATATGGCAGCAGTATTCGATGCACAGGTGGATGCTAAGTCAGGATCGATCACATTACAGATTCTCCGTTGGATTTTGTCAAGGACCCCTAGGTGGATAGCAGGAGCACCAGACCAGATATGGCAGCAGTATTCGATGCACAGGTGGATGCTAAGTCAGGATCGATCACATTACAGATTCTCCGTTGGATTTTGTCAAGGACCCCTAGGTGGGTAGCAGGAGCACCAGACCAGATATGGCAGCAGTATTCGATGCACAGGTGGATGCTAAGTCAGGATCGATCACATTACAGATTCTCCGTTGGATTTTGTCAAGGACCCCTAGGTGGATAGCAGGAGCACCCGACCAGATATGGCAGCAGTATTCAATGCACGAGTGTATGGTAGATTTATATATGTGATTGTTTCAGACGGGAAAAAATTCCTGGCCCTACACAGAGAACCGACCTTCTTAGCAGCAGATTTAGCTATGGATTCGATAGTTATTCCACTTGAGGTCTGTTGTGAGAGTTAACCCGAGGAGGTGCCGTGTTATACTTTCGGGGAGACGAGCCTAATCCATGGTAATGGGAGTGGGTAGGAGCGATTGTCTGTGGTGGTTAATAGACAGCAGCTTCGTTTTGGAAACATTGAAATTCACGAGCCATTTCTTACCCCAGTCCACAACGGATTGGAGGTCCTTTTCGAGCTCGGCAGCGAGGTTAGTGCAGGAAATCGATAATATATATATATATAATAAAAGTCAAGATGTTTGTATGTGTGTCTGTTTATCTGTCTCTATTTCTGTATTTTTTTCAGCCTTTTTATTTTAGTTTTTGCTTCGGGTTTGGCTCTAAGTAGGTATAATTGTAGTTCTTAGTCTCAGCCATGATATCATTTACTCAGAGGACTTATTTAGCCTTCAAAATTCAGTTTACGAGGAAAAAACTTATTTGATATCGATACCCGGAAACCAAAATTTGACTTACATCCAATCATTTTTCTTTCAGTCTACGGTTTCGCTTTAACTGGAAACAACTATTGCTTTTTAGTCTTTCGTGCTAACGTCCAAAGAGTCTGAGCTCCAGGACCATGGATGAGTTTTAAAGCTCTCATTACACCCGATCAATGCCGAGCTATACTGCTAGTTAATTGTATAAACTGTGGTCACAAAGTGAGGGGTCAGTTTATGTATTGATTGTAATATGGAACTGATCCCCCACTTTATGTCCAGCAATTTGACTTACATCCATCCATTTTTCTTTCAGTCTACGGTTTCGCTTTAACTGGAAACAACTATTGATTTTTAGTCTTCCGGGCTATACTGCTAGTAAATAATATAAATTAAATTAAGGACATTATAGTCTGAAGAAAAAAAAGCCTTTCGATTAATAATGAAATTTTAGAAGAATTGTTTCCATTATATATATATATATATATATATATATATATATATATAATCGATTTTCTGCACATTTGTAAGAACTGCAACCTTGAAACTTCTGAATATCGGTTCTTATGTCTTTGTCTATGAGTGTATCAAATTTGATTAAAGTCGGACCACACCTTCTATCACCCGATTTTTTCGATTATCGATTTTTGTTATTTATCGGGGGTACCTCGACACAAAACCTAGCTAAGATCACTCGCAGACGCTTATAGTACAACTCTGTATATTGTCAAGAAAATCGGTTCAGCCGTTTCGGAGCCTATAGGTAACGGACACACACACACACACACACACACACACACACACACACACACACGCACACGCACACATACACACACAGAGCGACAAAGTTCCATTTATAATTAAGTTTAGATTAAAAGAATTAAAAGCTTATCAAATTAGATAATATCCGAGTTATATTGCATTATTCTTCATTTTACCACTTGAAGCAGGTTCTCGGAAATAATGGCAAACGTTTAAAATTCATTACAGATTATTTACATTTCCCAATGTGTCCTGCGATTATCTAACAAAACTAATTTTCGCAACAAAATTTAATTTCTTCAAATTTTATGGTTCTACGTGGAGGCAAGGTAACAGTTGAAAATGAACTACGAAACATTTTTTTTTTAATTAATAATTCAGAATGTAATTTCATTCATTTGTGAATAAGTCCTGAAAGAGCTATTAAAATCCGACAATTTTTAATTTCAGCAAGAATTTCAAAATTAATGTGCTTTTCATCGGAAAAAAAAAACCGAGTTATTCAATATTCCATTTTCCATTGTAAACTCTCGTAACAATTTGGTTACCCGTAATGAAAATCAAAACAAGATGCTTAACCAAAATTTCGAACGTCTTAGAAAGGATTAACTTTATTTTAAAATAATTAAAAATACTTTGATCTTTGTTCTTAATAGCATAAGCATTTTGATGGAAAAAGTCGTTTTTATTAAGTTAAGGGCTTTTTTCTTCATACTATGCTGTTTTTTCAGCGATTTAATGGAGATCGTTGTGGTGCATTGGATATCGGCTCGGTACGAGAAATCGGGAAGCCGAGTTCGAATTTCAGCCGAATTCATTGCATTCACTTACGCGCGAATACCCTTGGGAAAGGTATTATTAATCCGTCTCTTCCTTCCAGTTATGGGTTAAATAACAGGACAGATTGGGTTCTATAGCCTTGGCTGGCAATCAGTCTACCGCAGAAAGCAATGGCAACCTACTGCGGGATAATCTTCTGCCCAGTCAGTCATGTCTCTTTCGAGACATGATCGCCCAAGCGTGTATCATGTATGGCACTTAACTGACTGACCTAAAAGAGAGACGTAAAATAAAATAAAATAAAATAAAGTATGTTCATTTATTTTTCTTTATTTTTTTTTCTGTTTTGTTACTAAATTTTTTTATAAGTAAAAGGTCATTTTTTTCTTACCCTGACCTCTGGGATTTGAGTTCCAGTTGATCCTTGTGTAAAGATGGCTGATGATTTTGGGTTTAATATTTTATTGCCCTCTTCTGACTGATTGATTCACTGAAATTTTTTCGAAAATTACTGACCAATTCTTTCGCTCGACCATAAATCTCTGACTGTCTATGTATCTACATATCAAGTTAGAGACATTATTTCTAATTAACGTCTTCCTTCAAATATGAAAATATGACTATTAAGTCTCTTTCCCTCCCTAACAAAATGTCTGTTTCTATCTATCTGGTTGTTTTATTTTGTTTGTTTTTCTTTCAAATTTGTCTCTGCATGTGTCCTTAAAAAGCTAAATGAAAAAGGAAATGCAGAGAGGAAAGTGCTGAAGATCAACTCATATTAAATCAAATCATATTAGAGAATGGTTAGTTTAATAAATTAATAAATTAGTTTAATAAATTTATAAATTAGTTTAATAAATTAATGAATTAATCAGAGACTGGTTAGTTTAATAAATTTAATATAAATTTAATAAATTTAATATAAATTTAATAAATAATATAAATTTAATAAATAATATAAATTTAATAAATTTAATAAATTTAAATATATAAATTTAATAAATTTAATAAATTTAATAAATTTAAATATATAAATTTAATAAATTTAATAAATTTAATTTAATAAATAATATAAATTTAATAAATTTAAATAAATTTAATAAATTTAATTTGATAAATAATATAAATTTAATAAATAATATAAATTTAATAAATTTAATAAATTTAAACAAATTTAATAAATAATATTAATTAAATAAATTTAAATAAATTTTGAAGCTTATGAAAATGATGGAACCAACCGAGAAGACTTACAGTACTTAATATACTTAAGTGGTCACCCATAGACCAAACACGACATTGCTTAACTTTGGTTATCGTGCAAGAAGAGAGGTTTTCAACCTGATGTGACCATAAGACTTTTTATTCTAAAGACAATCAAAAGTTAAAAACCAAAAATAAAAGTCTGAATTACGTGCCTTGACATAAAATTCTTGATACTTGTCATGGTGGAAATAACTGAGGAATAGTGATTGAAAAGGAAGGACTCTTTTTAGGGTCACCAAAAATTATTGAACATTTTTACTAATTTATTCATGCTTATAGCATTTTTTTTTTTGTCTGTTGAATAAAGTGTTGTATCGTGGAATGAAGAGATACACCGAGAAATGGAGCTAAACTACTTTATTAACAGAGTCGTACAACCAAGATGTACAGTGCTGTGCAAAAGTATTAGGACAAGAATTATTTTATCTTTTATGAGGCATACTGACAGAAAATAAACAATCTAATTAAAGTCATTTTATTTGATTTACTCAACAAATGCTTTAACAAGAAAAATACTTCTTACAAAATAAATCTAATATTTAGTATAAAAACCCTTTGCTTTAACCACAGACTTCATTCTGTCAGGCATTGACATCACAAGCTTCTTCAATGTATCTAATGATATCTCCTGCCAAGCAGCTTGTATTTGTTCCCAAAGTGCGTCTTGCGAAGTTACATTAGATTTATCAATTTTTTATCCAAAATATCCCATAGATGTTCAATAGAGTAGTTTCAAAATAATATGTTTAATAGAAAATAGGAAAAATTTAATATAACTTCTTTTTAATACATTTCTTTTACACTTAGTTTTAATCAATATTTATTAACAATTTAGTTGGCTTTTCACCCTGTACTTGAATTTCAGTGAGGTTTTTAGGAAAATCACCCCTTTTGCACACTACCCGTGGCGTGCAACAGTGTTAGGATGGGGGTGATTTTAAACTTTATTTTGATGCCTCATAAAAGATAAAATAGTTTTGCACAGTACTGTATATACAATATTTACAATCTCTCGGAGTCATAGATGTTACTTCCCGAAGTCCGTGATAATAAAAACACCCCCTCCGTGCTAAGCGCACGTTGTCTTTTATACATCTGGGCGACCCTATATCACATGGTACGAGTTACGACACAACATAATGTTGTTGTTATAATCATGTTAGCAACACAGTAAACATAAGGAAATCATTTGCACATCATGGAATGAGTTAAGGCAGGGGTTCCCAATCTTTGTGTTCTTCTCTACCCCTTGGGATTTTTATAGATTCCTGTGTAACCCTAAAAATTGAGGATGAAAAAGAAAAACAATCAAATTGAAATTTTGATATTTTATTATGAAGTTTTTTTGAGGAGATTTAATTAGTCATAACATCAGTGAATAAAACACATGTAATTTATAAAATAGTTTGATCTTTTATACATACGTTTTTCATTATCGATAATGATCATCACTAAATAAAAATACAGAAAAATGTTCAAAACTATGTGCCGAGAACCAAAAATTAAGCAACACTAAGAAGATGGGTGAGCGTTCTTGAAGGAAGAAGCCCATTTATTTGAGAGAAAAGAATGAGATGTAAGAGCGGGCGTGTGTTTTTGTTTGTGCTTGAGAGAGAGAGAGAGAGAGAGAGAGAGTTTGAGAGAGAGAGAAAAGAGTGAGTGGTAAGAGAGAGAGTTTGGGAGAGAGAGAAAAGAATGAGTGGTAAGAGAGAGAGTTTGGTAGAGAGAGAAAAATGTGAGTGGTATGAGAGACAGTTTGGGAGTGAGAGAAAAGAGTGAGTGGTAAGAGAGAGAGAGAGTTTGAGAGAGAGAGAAAAGAGTGAGTGGTAAGAGAGAGAGTTTGGGAAAGAGAGAAAAGAGTGAGTGGTAAGAGAGAGAGAATTTGGGAGAGAGAGAAAAGAGTGAGTGGTATGAGAGAGATTTTGGGAGAGAGAGAAAAGAGTGAGTGGTAAGAGAGAGAATTTGAGAGAGAGAGAAAAGAGTGAGTGGTAAGAGAGAGAGAGAGAAAAGAGAGAGAAAAGAGATAATGGTAAGAGAGAGAGAGTTTGGGAGAGAGAGAAAAGAGTGAGTGGTAAGAGAGAGAGAATTTGGGAGAGAGAGAAAAGAGTGAGTGGTATGAGAGAGATTTTGGGAGAGAGAGAAAAGAGTGAGTGGTAAGAGAGAGAATTTGGGAGAGAGAGAAAAGAGTGAGTGGTAAGAGAGAGAGAATTTGGGAGAGAGAGAGAAAAGAGTGAGTGGTATGAGAGAGATTTTGGGAGAGAGAGAAAAGAGTGAGTGGTAAGAGAGAGAATTTGGGAGAGAGAGAAAAGAGTGAGTGGTAAGAGAGAGAGAGAGAGAAAAGAGAGAGAAAAGAGATAATGGTAAGAGAGAGAGAGTTTGGGAGAGAGAGAAAAGAGTGAGTGGTAAGAGAGATTGAGAGAAAAGAGAGAGAAAAGAGATAATGGTAAGAGAGAGAGAGTTTGGGAGAGAGAGAAAAGAGTGAGTGGTAAGAGAGAGAGTTTGAGAGAGAGAGAAAAGAGTGGGTGGTAAGAGAGAGAGTTTAGGAGAGAGAGAAAAGAGTGAGTGGTAAGAGAGAGAGAGAGAAAAGAGAGAGAAAAGAGATAATGGTAAGAGAGAGAGAGTTTGGGAGAGAGAGAAAAGAGTGAGTGGTAAGAGAGAGAGTTTGAGAGAGAGAGAAAAGAGTGAGTGATAAGAGAGAGAGAGAGTTTGGGAGAGAAAGAAAAGAGTGAGTGGTATGAGAGAGAGTTTGGGAAAGAGAGAAAAGAGTGAGTGGTATGAGAGAGAGTTTGGGAGAGAGAGAAAAGAGTGAGTGGTAAGAGAGAGAGTTTGGGAGAGAGAGAAAAGAGTGAGTGGTAAGAGAGAGAGTTTAGGAGAGAGAGAAAAGAGTGAGTAGTAAGAGAGAGAGTTTGAGAGAGAGAGAAAAGAGTGGGTGGTAAGAGAGAGAGTTTAGGAGAGAGAGAAAAGAGTGAGTGGTAAGAGAGAGAGAGAGAAAAGAGAGAGAAAAGAGATAATGGTAAGAGAGAGAGAGTTTGGGAGAGAGAGAAAAGAGTGAGTGGTAAGAGAGAGAGTTTGGTAGAGAGAGAAAAATGAGTGGTATGAGAGACAGTTTGGGAGTGAGAGAAAAGAGTGAGTGGTAAGAGAGAGAGAGAGTTTGAGAGAGAGAGAAAGAGTGAGTGGTAAGAGAGAGAGTTTGGGAAAGAGAGAAAAGAGTGAGTGGTAAGAGAGAGAGAATTTGGGAGAGAGAGAAAAGAGTGAGTGGTATGAGAGAGATTTTGGGAGAGAGAGAAAAGAGTGAGTGGTAAGAGAGAGAATTTGGGAGAGAGAGAAAAGAGTGAGTGGTAAGAGAGAGAGAATTTGGGAGAGAGAGAAAAGAGTGAGTGGTAAGAGAGAGAGAATTTGGGAGAGAGAGAAAAGTGAGTGGTAAGAGAGAGAATTTGGGAGAGAGAGAAAAGAGTGAGTGGTAAGAGAGAGAGAGAGAAAAGAGAGAGAAAAGAGTGAGTGGTAAGAGAGAGAATTTGGGAGAGAGAGAAAAGAGTGAGTGGAGAGAGAGAGAGAGAGAAAAGAGAGAGAAAAGAGATAATGGTAAGAGAGAGAGAGTTTGGGAGAGAGAGAAAAGAGTGAGTGGTAAGAGAGAGAGTTTGAGAGAGAGAGAAAAGAGTGAGTGATAAGAGAGAGAGAGAGTTTGGGAGAGAGAGAAAAGAGTGAGTGGTATGAGAGAGAGTTTGGGAAAGAGAGAAAAGAGTGAGTGGTATGAGAGAGAGTTTGGGAGAGAGAGAAAAGAGTGAGTGGTAAGAGAGAGAGTGTGTGTGTGTTTGTGTTTTTGTGTGGGTGAATTTGAAAGAGAGAAAAGAATGACTGGTAAGAGTGTGTGTGAATGTGTTTGTGTGTGTGTGTGTTTGTGTGTAGGTGAGTTTGAGAGAGAGAAAAGAGTGAGTGTTAAGTGTGTGTATGTGTGTGTGTGTGTGTGTGTGTGTGTGAGGCACTATTGATGTTGAGGCAACAATTGAAGAGCAAAAAAATTTCAAAGAATGGTATTTATACGAAAAAAGGATGCAGCCAAGTGATTATAGTCTGCTGATTTAAAGACAAGGAAGGAATAAAAATATAGCATGAGGTGGTCCATTTTTATTGATTTGGCAGAAATTCCAGCAAGCATCTGTAGGATTTGTTTTTATAATCGTTTGACCCCAAGCAAGGCAGTACTTCCACTAGTGCGCAAGGGCTTACAGTGAAAGGAAAGAGAGAGAGAGAGAGAGAGAGAGAGAGAGAGAGAGAGAGAGAGAGGGACAGAGACAGAGACAGAGGTTTAAAAAAAAACAAACAAAGAAAAGAGAAAGAAGGGATGTCGAAGAAAAGATCAAGATTAGAATCAAGGTGACTAGTAACGTTGCACTTTAATTTTTGTAGATTTCAGATGGATTAAGCAGACGGAAATGAGTTCCACAGTTGTGAAGTGCGATAAAATAACCTGCTTTAGTAGACTTGGCGGTTACATTTGACTATTTTGAGGTAAAAGGGTGGGACCTATTTGCCAATCTAGTAGCAAGTATAAATTCATGTGATCGAGAAAGAAGATCGTCGGAGTACAAGACATGAAAATATTTGTGGAAAATGAAAAAAAGAATAAAAAAAAAAGTGACATCCCGTCGATGTGAAAGTGACTGAAATCTCGCTGCTAAATCGGGATCAGCTACATTACGGATCCTTCATTGGATTTAGTCGAGAATTCCGAGATGAATAGACGGAGCAGCCGACCAGATATGGCAACAGTATTCAACGCATGGAAGAAAAGTAGAATTATTTAATATTAAACTGAAAGATGGATTCTGTATAAGTTTTATATTGATTATTCCACGCACATCGGAACCAATCGCACGCTATCTATCTCAGTCTGTTTCTATCTATCTATCTATCTATCTATCTATCTATCTATCTATCTCAGTCTGTTTCTATCTATCTATCTATTTATTATCTATCTATCTATCTATCTATCTATCTATCTATCTATCTATCTATCTCAGTCTGTTTCTATCTATCTATCTATCTATCTATCTATCTATCTATCTATCTCAGTCTGTTTCTATCTATCTATCTATCTATCTATCTATCTATCTATCTATCTATCTATCTATCTCAGTCTGTTTCTATCTATCTATCTATCTATCTATCTATCTATCTATCTATCTATCTCAGTCTGTTTCTATCTATCTATCTATCTATCTATCTATCTATCTATCTATCTCAGTCTGTTTCTATCTATCTATCTATCTATCTATCTATCTATCTATCTAGCTATCTATCTATCTATTTCAATATGTTCATATCTATCTATCTCTCTCTCTCTCTCTCTCTCTCTCTATCTATCTATCTATCTATCTATCCATTTCAGTCTGCTTCTATCTATCTATCTATCTATCTATTTATCTATCTATCTATCTATCTATCTACGTTATTATGAGCGAAAGGAAAAGAAATTGATACGGACCAGCAGGTACGTTTTTCAGATTCAGTATATCTGCATCGGTGATCATATACAATTTGTGTATCCATAGATATCTGTATAGCTTGGCAGATATATTTGACATATTTCTTTTACCTCACTAAACGAACAACGGTATACACGCGCGCACACACATGACACGTGAATCAGTGGATGTTTTTTTTTTTTAATTAAAATAATTTACTTCTGCACATTTTAGCGACATGAGAAAAAAATGGGGGATCAACACATGGCGTCTCTACGTGTGGATAGACGCTTGAACACCCTGATAAATCAATCAGGTTGCATTTCTTTTCTTTACAACATGTGAATAATTTACCCCAACGGAGCTAATACCTCAAAGAAAACAATTGTCACGTCTGGTCAGGTGCCCTTACTGTTCATCTCAGTGTACTCGACAGGCTCCAAAGGAGAATCTGTAATGTGATCAGTCCCGACCTGGCAGCTCGACTCCAGCCACTTTCTCACCGGCGGGATGTGGCTTCCCTCTGTCTCTTCTACAAATAATTTCATGGCTTCTGCTCCGACGAACTTAGGTTACTGGTGCCCCCACCACAGGAAGTTACTCATTCAACCAGACTGACACAAAGGTCCCACCCATTTACAGTTAGATGAACCAAATGCAGGCGACAATTCTACTCCAACAGCTTCTTTTCTCGCACTTCCCGTTTATGGAACTCCCTTCCGTATACTTGCTATAGCTTCCAGGAATTTAAATGCAAAGTCAATTCCCATCTCTTATCCACTTGACTCCAGTCCTTTCTACATCACCCTGAATATCTTGTTCTTTTCACTTTTCTCTATCTATCTATCTATCTATCTATCTATCTATCTATCTATCTATCTATCTATCTATCTCAGCCGGTTCGTATCTATCTATCTATCTATCTATCTATCTATCTATCTATCTATTCTATCCTAGAAAGACATAACTCGTTTTGTTTCTATTAATTTACGCAAGGACATATATATATATATATATATATATATATATATATATATTGCGTATTATGAAGTGACTGCTCCGAGATTTGAGCTTTTGTCTATCCAAACTGGGGGAAATTTTCCCCTCTAGGGGTGGGGGGGAATTTGAAGCTACCAGGGGGGGGGGAATAATTACACTACCTACTATATCAAAAAATCTCAGATGGATTTTCTTTTGTCAAAGAGTGAGAGAGAGAGAGAGAGAGAGAGAGAGAGAACAATGCATTGATAATCCTCATTCTGTTTTCCACAACCTACCTTTGAGTCAGGATTTTCTACTTTACTTAAAATCAAGCCCAAAGCACGAAACCGACTGGAGGTGGAATGTGACATACGTTGCACACTTGCCAAAACTAACCCTGATATTGATACACCGGTGCACAAGAAGCAGCATCACCCTTCTGACTAATTAATTCTGAAGTAGAAGAGCAAACAAAAGTCCTTTTATTTGTTACTAACCGCTCTCTATGGCTATGATTAGTTGCTACTAAACGCTCTCTATTGACATTACTCTGTAACTATAATTTTATCAGTATATTTGTACATTTGAAAAATAAATTAGTAAATAGTCTCAGTGTGTTTTAACTGCTCTTTCTCTCATACACATGAAAGGGGAAATCTGGATGGTCGGACTGGGTGTAGAGGGAAATGACAAAAAAGTTTGGGAACCACTAACCGCTCTCTATGGCTATGCTTAGTTGTTACTAACTGCTCTCTATCCACTTTACTCTGTAACTATAAGTTTATCTTAAAAGTTGAATTAATAGCTAGAATATTTTTAAGGCAGAGAGCATCCTTTCCTTGTCCCTACGGGTCATGGGGATCACTTGTTGATAATAGTTTAGGGAATAACAAAATCTATATAGAAGAATTTACATTAATCCGGGTCAACGTATTTGAGTAGATATATATTTCTATATTTGCATGAAATAATCAATTCTCGTGTTTGTTTAGTAAATTAGTGTTATTTAACATTTTTTTAATCGTTCCAACTAAGCAAAATGAACAGGGGCTACAGAAGAGAGTAAATTTTTAGGCAGGAGGAGAGTGAAGAGAAAGACAAACAAGTTACAGCGGGTGTCAGAGAAAGGGCAAGAGAAGGATGGGAACATAGGTTTGGAGACAGTTGTGAAGGTAGAGAGAAAGAAAAAGAAAATATTCAGGGTGATGTAGAAAGGACTGGAGTCAAGTGGATAAAAGATGGGTATTGACATTGCATTTAAATTCCTGGAGGTTGTAGCCGTCAGGAAAGCAAGTATACCGAAGGGAGTTCCACAGGCGGGAAGTGCGAGAAAAGAAGCTGGTGAAGTAGAATTGTCGGCTGCATTTGTTTGATCTAACTGTAAAAGGGTGGGACCTTGTTGCCAATTCTTGTCGTGAGGGCACCAGTGACCTAAGTTCGTCGAAGCAGAAGCCATGAAAATATTTGTAGAAGAAACAGAGGGAAGCCACATCCCGCCAGTGTGAAAATGGCTGGAGTCACATTACAGATTCTTCATTGGAGCCTGTCGAGAACACTGATATGACCAGCAGGGGTGCCTGACCAGATATAAGGACAGTATTTTATGCTACTAGAAAAAGGTGAATTAAAGCTAAAATATTTTTCAGGCAGAGGGCATCCGGTTTTTTTTTTTTGGTTTTTTTTTGTGCCTACGGGTCATGGGAATTACTTGTTGAATTTAGTTTAGTGGGATAACAAAACAAATTAATAATAATAATATTAAACTCTATATAAATGAATCTACATTAACCCTACTCAACGTATTTGAGTAGATATATATTTCTATATTTGCATGTAATAGTCAATTCACGTGTTTGTTTAGTAAATTAAGTTTTTTTAAAAGTGTAAGATAACAAGATTTTTGCTATAGACGTTGGATAATATGTATATTTATTAATATATACTGTATAGCTCTGATATTTTACATAGAAGACTGTTTTATAAACACCGGAAAAATATTTATGTGTGCGTTTTCCTGGGTGTTTATATATATATATATATATATATATATATATATATATATATATATATATACTACCGGCCATAATTATTAGGCCACGCCGTTTTTTTTTTTCATATTATAGTATTTATTGCCAAGTGGACAATTCTAAATGAAAACAGAATGGTTCTTTTGTTAGTATTACTTTTCAAAATTTTACAAGGCAGCCAGGAATCCTTTGCTTCCGCCAGCCAATAAGAAAAAGAGACTAGCATGGGGAACAGAGCACAAAAACTGGACACCAGAACACTTTATTTGGTGCACATGTTATTGTACAATATTAACAAAATTAATTCATTTAGAAATATCCACTTGGCAATATATACTAAAAATAGTATGAAATACATCATTTCCATTTTTTTAAACTGGGATGGCCTAATAATAATAATAATAATAACAATAATAATAATAATAATAATATATATATATATATATTATCCTATGTTCATAGCACAGTGTAGGTTGCTATTGGTTTCTGCGGTTGACTGGTTGCCAGCAAAGTCTATAGAACCCAATCTGTCCTGTTATTTGAGTCATAGCTTATGTTATTAAGTAGTTATTAGTGGGGGATCCGTTTTATTACTTAATAACAATATAAAACGGACCCCCCACTTTATGCCTAGTAGAAGCTTTAATCATGTTTCCAACTATTATATTCAGTCAGTTAAGTGCCATATGTGATACAAGCTTTGGGCGATCATGTTTCGAAAGAGACATGATTGACTGAACAGAAGATCATCCCGCAGTAGGTTGCCATTACATTCTGCGGTAGACTGGTTGCCAATCAAGGCTATAGAACCTAATCTGTCCTGTTATTTGACTCATAGCTAGAGGGGGAAGAGATGTTTAATATTATTAAGTAGTAATTAGTGAGGGATCAGTTTATTACTTCATAACAATATAACACTGATCTCCCACTTTCTGCACAGTAAAAAACTTAATCATGTTTTCAACTATTATATTCGGTCAGTCAGTTGAGTGCCATACGTGATACACGTTTGGGCGATCATGTCTCGAAAAAAGACATAACTGACTGGGCAGAACATTATCCAACAGTAGGTTGTCATTACTTTCTGCGGTAGACTGATTACCAGCCAAGGCTATAGAATATAATCTGTCCTATTATTTGACTCATAGCTAAATGGGGAAGAGATGTATTATAATATTAAATAGTAATTAGTGGGGGATCAATTTATTACTTCATAACAATATAAAACCGATCCCCCACTTTATGCCCAGTAGAAGTCTTAATCATATTTTCAACTATTATATTCAGTCAGTCAGTTAAGTGCCATACGTGATACACGTTTGGGCGATCATGTCTCGATGAGACCTAACTGACTGGGCAGAGAATTATCCCGCAGTATGTTGCCATTACTTTCGGTAAACTGGTTGCCAGCCAAGGCTACAGAACTTAATATGTCCTGTTAGTTAACCCATAACTGGAGGAAAAAAAAAGGATTAGTACCTTTCTAATGGGAATTTGTGCATAAGTGAATGCAAATGTATTCAACTGTCATTCAAACGCGGCACCCCGATTTGTCCGAGTCGATATCCACTGCATCACACCGCACATCTTTTCAGCAACATAATTCAATTTGATCCCTTAGAAATCAAGATACCGTTCCATTTTCGCTTAGAATATTTATATGGTGCCATCTTTAAAAACTCTTTGAGTTCGACGGAAGTATCTTCTTTTCTTTGAATGCTCTGCGGGGGAGACTGCGAAATGTCTTTGACATGAAAAGCCTTTAAACGGAAGAATTCCCAAGACCGCGTGAATAGTGGAATTGACAGAGTCGTGCCAGTATTTTACGCTTATTCGAAGTATTTCGACTTTTTCGGGTCAGATAGATTTTCAATATTGTTAAATCGCGTATAGAGGCCACAAATACGCATGCGCGCGTGCTCAAAAATATAATTCATTTATATTCGCCCTGATACTTGCTTATAAATATGAATATAGAATATAGAAAAAAAGAGGCTATGAATGAGAATAAAGAAACATATTCACGTATTTAACACTCTATAAGACGCAATTTTATTTAATATTGCGTGGCGTGTCAGAAGAATAAAGAAACTTTTATTTGAAATCCCCAAAACATCTCCAAGCAACAACTTGATGGATCCTTTTGAAGCCGATTTGTTGAATTTAATAATAAAAAAAATCAACTTAACAAAACTCTTTTAATAATTTTTTTATCGTTTCACCCCAAGCAAAGCAGTACTGACCCTGATGGCAACGGGCGACATAAGAGGGGAGCAAAATATTTACCTAAATAGGGAGAGAATAAAAACAGGTTACAGGTGTTGTCAAAGAATGAGTAAGAGAAGTGTAGTAATACTTGTGTGAAGAGAGTTACATGAGAGTAGAGGGAAAAAGAAGAGGAATATACGGAGTGTCGGGAAAAGAGCAAGGTACAGGGCTATGGCATAACTGGGCGCTTGTTTGATTTAATCCAATCGTTTCTATCAAACCACGTAATAAAGACTGTATTGAACGGGCATGCCTCCAGATCTTATCATACGAACGCGGGTGTCCGCCAGGACTCTATCCTAGGTCCGACACTTTTTCTTATCTTCATCAACGACCTCCTTGATATGATCGGGTCCCAAGTAAGCATTTACTCCCGCTTCAGTCTGAAATCTGCTAAGTCTGGCAAAGCTAATCTCGCTGCTGATCTTGAAACGGACCTCTATTCCCATGGTTCCCAAACCCGGGTTAAATTAACTCAGTGGAGTAATGAGCCCATATTTTGATGGTAATGGATGTTTGATTTGGGAATTTCAGGACACTGTTGCTTCATTTTGTGGAAAATTGGAACTATGGACCAGACGTATTGGAAAGAATTTTTGCACAATTTTCTGCATTGGATGCCTTCCTTGATAAAGTTAATTGTGAAGACATCCTCAACCACTTGAAGACAGACCTAGTTGCTAATCTAGTATCTCGTGCAAATTCTTACCTAGTGGGCACCAGTGCTCTAAGTAGAACGAACATATTAAATCTCTAGCTTTATCTACTCCTAGGAAGGTTGGGTCATTGTGTTGAGACAGGAAGTTTTTCCCGCCTGAATCCATCTTGCACATATACGAATCAACTTTCCGTCCATGCATTGAATACTGTTGTCATATCTGATCGCGGCGCCCCTGCTGTTTATCTCGGGGTTCTCGACAAAACCCCAAGAATCTGCAATATACTCGATCCTGACCTGGCAGCTCAACTTCAGTCGCTTTATCACCGACGTGATGTGACTTCCCTCTGCTTCTTCTACAAATATTTCCACGGCTTCTGCTCTGACGAGCTTAGCTCACTGGTGCCCCCTCTACACGAATTTACTCGAGTAACTCGACTGCCAGCAAATCCCATTCTTTTACCGTCAAAATATTTAAATGTAACCGCCCCTTCTACTATAACAGTTTCTTTTCTCACACTTTTCTCACTGTTTGTAGAACTCCCTTTTGTATAACTGCTTCCCCGATAGCTACATCGCCAAAGGTTTAGATGCAGCAAAAATTATCATCTCTTATCTCCTTGACTCCCTTCCTTTCTTATTCTTTCCCCGACACTCCCTATATCTTGTTCTTCTTCCTTTTCACTCTACTCTCATGTAACTCTCTTCACACAAGTATTACTATCCTTCTCTTACTCATTCTTTGACAACCCCTGTAACCTGTTTCTATTCGCTCCATATTTAGGTAAATCTTTTAAATATAACCGCCCCTTCTACTATAACAGTTTCTTTTCTCACACTTTTCTCACTGTTTGTAGAACTCCCTTTTGTATAACTGCTTCCCTGATAGCTACATCTTTGTTATGGTAAAACACACCTATTCCTCAGATAATGGACTCTCCCTCCTATATTAATATTATCCTTTCCCCCACACTCCCAGTATAATGTTTATAATAATCACTAAATAAATACAGATTTTTCCTGCAATTGTCGAACTGAAGATAACTGTCCAGTTGGACGAATATTTATGCCTGAAAAAGTTATATACCAAGAAACATTTTTCCTTATAGAATATGATATAAAAGAAAAGTATACTTTGGAATTTTCGTTGGACTTGATCATAGAGGTTTTATAATCATAAGTGCTCTTTCTCTAGGCCCAAGCTTAAATTTCAGACAGCGTTTTCTAAATATTTCAGGGAATTAAAAGGCAGAGGTCTCTCTCCACAGATTGAATGGAAGATTATAGGAAAACCCCAAACCCACATTAGCTTTAGAAATAGATGTAACTTATGCTTAAATAAAAATAAATCCAGAGAAAATAACCAGATTTTAAACCAGAGAAATGAAGTTATTTTTAAATGCCCCACACAAAAACATTTAAATTGCCTATTTTTCTTAAGATTCAGTTGTTTACACCACAAAAAAATAATCGCAAATTTAGTTTCATGAAGTGTAAATTTTCACATTTTTGTGTTTTCTTTTTTAATATTTGTGGTTGTAAATATATTCGGCTATATATGCCTATTTACATTTATTTTATTTTAACTACCCTACCAGCCATAATTATTAATCCACCCAGTTTTTTTTTAAAGAAATTATGTATTTCGTACTATTTTTTAATATTTCTTGCTTAATGAAAATAGAATGATTCTTTTCTTATTATTACTTTGCAAAATTTTACAAGGCAATGAAGCAAAGAAATACTCGTCCGAATCACCCTAAATTTTCTTCATATTTTTCATTGATGAAACTGCAATATAAATAATTATTAAATATTTATAAATTCATTTGATTCACATGTTACTTTGCAGTATTAACAAAATAACCATTCAATTTTTTTTATAATTATCCACTGAAGAGAGATATTAAAAGAAGCTACAGCATAATCAGAGTTGCTAAGAGGGCAAAGTTTAAAAAAGAAATGAATGGATTTCACGCTATTTTAAGTATAGAAATCTAAATGAAAATAGAATGGTTCTTTTGTTTTTATTACTTTGCAAAATTTTACAAGGCAAATAGCGCACAATTTAGCCATCGCACCCTCTAGATTTACTATATATGTCTATATATACGCCACCGGCCATAACTATTAGGCAACCCCAGATTTTTTAAAGAAATGATGTATTTCATACTATTTTTAGTTTTTATTGCCAAGTGGATAATTCTAAATGAAAATAGAATGGCTCTTTTGTTATTATTACTTTGCAAAATTTTACAAGGCAAATAGCGCACAATTTAGCCATCGCACCCTCTAGATTTGCTATATATGTCTATATATACGCTACCGGCCATAACTATTAGGCAACCCCAGATTTTTTAAAAGAAATGATGTATTTCGTACAATTTTTAGTATTTATTGCCAAGTGGATAATTCTAAATGAAAATAGAATGGTTCTTTTGTTATTATTACTTTGCAAAATATTACAAGGCAAAGAAGCAAAGATGAACTCGTACGAATCACCCTAAATTAAATACTTTTATTGATGAAACTGCAATATAAATAATTATTAAATATTTATAAATTTATTTGATTCACATATTATTGTGCAATATTAACAAAATAACCATTCTATTTTCATTTACAATTATTAACTTGGGAATAAATACTAAAAAACAGTATGAAATACATCATTTCTTTTAAAACACTGGGGTGGCCTAATAATTATGGCCGGTAGTATATATATATATATATATATATATATATATATATATATATATATATTGCAAATCTACATGGTGCGATGGGTAAATTGTCGTTATTGGCCTTGTAAAATTTTGCAAAGTAATAATAACAAAAGAACCATTCTATTTTCAGTTACAATTATTTACTTGGCAATAAATACTAAATAAATATTATCAAATACATCATTTTTGTAAAACACTGAGGTGGCCTAATAATTATGGCGAGTTGTGTATGTATTTGAATATTTGCTTCATTTTGATTTTATACGGAAATTTTAGTTTTGTTCATATATGGTTTTCTTAGATGTGCGTTTGTGTGTTTTTGTGTGCAACAGTATCTATTTGCTTGTGTTGTTTTTGTATACATGGATTATTTTAAATTTTATGCTTTATTAATGTATACGTGCGCGTATTGGTGTTTATATATATTTTTAAATTTTGTGACATTTCCGGTACGATCGCTACATTTTAATGCTAATCTGTGTATTCTCAACCCTTCACCTAATCTGACATCACAAAAAGTAACTTCATTTCGGAGCTAACCCCCACTAATTTTTTAACATTTTGAATTAAATTAAAACATTTGATATTTCGCGATCTGAGGAGATAAGCGCTCGTTACCCGTCTGTCAAAATAAATTAGGATTTATAATCTCTTTAAATATGTGTTGAGTTTTCCTTTTGGCTTATAGTCATTTGCAGAATACATATATATGTATATATATATATATATATATATATATATATATATCATAAAATAAATTTCGATGTTCAAAACTGTTGAATGATCATTTCAATATGAAATCTCTAAGAGAGATTTCACATCTCATCGGCAACTACCACA
>JBBBDQ010001240.1:1025000-1072500 GCA_037127315.1 Ascarosepion bandense | reverse complement strand
GTAAGTGCCCCTCGTCACTCCGGACTCAAAGGTAATCAAAACTGTGGAAAATCTATATATATCCGTGAGCTGCCTGTTATTCAATTAGCCATTATGAAGTGTATATATATATATACATATATATATATATATATATATATATATATATATGTAATGAATTATTTTTACCGATACTCGTATTTAAGTAGATAATCTGTTTTTAATTAAACAGTATTTTATATTTATATCTACCGGCCTGATTATTTTACGATAAATTTTTATGACGAAAATGTGTGCTATCACGGACACAGGATGAGCCTCTTCACCTGTTCAATAGACGTGGGTAGAGTGTGAACCGGGCGATAGTTTAGTCTATCTACTCCAATTGAAAAAAAAAAAATTAAAAATAAGAGTGAAAAGATTGGAAAAGAGAAAAACCGGAAACCACATCCTAAACAGGAAACAAGGGATGAGCCTCTTCACCTGTTCAATAGACGTGGGTAGAGTGTGAACCGGGCGATAGTTTAGTCTATCGACTCTAATTGAAAAAAAAAAAAAGAGTGAAAAGATTGGAAAAGTGAAAACCGGAAACCACAACCTAAACAGGAAACAAGGGATGAGCCTCTTCACCTGTTCAATAGACGTGGGTAGAGTGTAAACCGGGCGATAGTTTAGTCTATCGACTCTAATTGAAAAAAAAATAAAAAATAAAAAGAAGAGTGAAAAGATTGGAAAATAGAAAAAACGGAAACTACATCCTAAACAGGAAACAAGGGATAAACCTCTTCACCTGTTCAATAGACGTGAAAATAAGTTTGCTATTTATGGATGCGAGAAGTCATGAAAATTTATGTGTGTGTTCAATTTAACTAATCAGAATAGAGATTCACTTTAAATTTTAAAAAAGTCTCAGTCAAACAAAACCCCTGACTAGACTCCCTTTCCGTTCATGTATCCATTATTGTTACAGTTATATATATATATATATCACTCGATCACCGAAGTTAAGCAACGTTGAGCCTGGTCAGTACTTAGGTGGGTGACCACTTGAGAATACCAGGTGCTGTTAGCACTCACGGATGTGCGTTGGGGTGCGGTGGATGTCGGCTTGGAGGGGGAAATCGGTGAGCCGAGTTCCAATTTCAGTCGAGCACGCTGCATTCACTTGCGCACTGGTACCCTTGGGAAAGGTATTAATCCGTTCGTTCCCTCCGATTATGGGTTAAATAATTGAGGCCTGCTGTTCGTGCGATTTGTGGCAGTCATCTGCACCAATTGTTTGTTATCAGCAGTTCCAAGAAGTGTGGATGGTACTACACAATGCCTTCACCACTATAAACAAATCTCTGTGTGGTTGTCCTGCTGGAAAAAGGTTGGACCCTCATACGTTGAACGCGACGGGAGAATCCATTACCATATATATATAATATTATTACACTATATATTAAGCACTATTAAAATAGTGTTTGTTTTTCATCATTTGTTTGTTATATTTTCACTTATAACAGAAAAAATCATTTAAGGTATTCAAATATCACTGCTTAATTCATAATGTTTTTTTTAAAGCAGATACTGAAAATGCGGGTTGCCGCAGATTTTCAATTTGAAGATTAGTCGTAATTTCTTTAATTAATATCATTTTTGTAAAATAAAATGACATTCCTTGATTTAAATACTAAAATTATTTGGTTTTCTCACTAATATTCAAGCTAAATCTTGCGAAAACGAGGAATTTTCAGTATATTTTTGTCTGCGATCTTTGATGCCAAACGCTCAAAAAACCGTTGAAGTATTTGATCTAATATTTTGTATCAGTACTTAATAGGTCCATACACAACTTTCGGTAAGTGAGATCTTTTAATATTTAAAAAAAAGTGAAAAATCAACCTACCCTAATATATATATATATATATATATATATATATACTCAATAAAATCAACTTTAAAACAGGAAATAACATATTACATTGCATTTGACTATATGGTTTTGTTGTCATTTCGCGTTATCCCGCGGTGTGACGTCATACAACCGCATTGCAAACTTAAGAACTGCGTTTATTATTTTTGGTAACTATTGCCGTTGCCAAGCGGAGTTTTATGTCAACACAAAATAAAATCGTCGGTGATGGTGGATTTTATAATAATTCAGTTTAAGCAACCTCTCTGAAGAATGGCTCATGTGAGCCGAAAGCTTAGAAGAAAACCAATAAATAATTATCCAAATGTTGGAGAATTTTTGTCTTTATTTTCAACTGAAATTAAAGCAAAAATACGACGTTTAGAACGGCTCATGATTAAACATAATAGACATTCATTGTCTCTTACATTTAACAACATATGTTTAGAAAATTACTTGCTGCCTCGATATACTAAATATATATATATATATTCTAAATAACGAATAAGTATAGAATAGTTTATTCTATTGTACATCTGGCTTCTCACTTCTGGTTTCTTGCTTCTAAGTTAAACTTTGTTCTAAAAAAATTTGAATCTAATGACAATCATCATCTTCTGTCTTCTTAATTCCTGCACTTTTCTCTTTAATACTGTTTCTCTTTCATATTCTTTCACAGTGTTGTATCGTGTAATGAATAGATACACAGTGAAATGTAGATTAACTACTTTATTACCAGAGTGGTACAACCAACGGGTATATACACTATTTACAGTCTCTCGCAGTAGTAGGTGCTACTTCACGATGTTCGTGTTAATGACAAATCCTCGTGCTAAATGCAGATTGTCTTTTATACATCTAGGCGACCGGATGTCACATGGCACGAGCCACGACACAACACACAATAACCACCCCTTGCGTCTTAGAGGCTTTATTGCCTTGCTTGGGAAGTAATAATTAAAAAGAAAACTTTAAATTAATCCTTGTGCCGTTTCTTGTCAAATGCTTTAGGGTTGTCTATGAAACAGAATGATACACCTTTCTGCCTGTGTATTGCTATGGATCTATATATATATATAAAAGGCAAGATGTTTGTGCGTGTGTGTCTGTCTGTCTGTATGTCCTTTATACTAATCCACAATTTTTATCCAAACTTCACACAAATATTTTTTAGGCGTCTGGTCAGGTCATGGGCGACTTATTTTTCCCGATTTCTCCCCGATACCGGAAATCGATACCCCTATATCAGATCAGGTCTGATCAAGATCAGGTTTCAGCCCTTTTATTGTGGTTCTTGCTGCAGAATTTGCTCTAATTTGGTAAAATTATAGTTTTTAGTCTCAAACTTTAGTAGTTCTTCTCAGACGACTCATTTTTCCCGATATCGGAAATCAATACACCCGATATTCTATCGAATCTGATCAAAAACCGATATTCAGCTATCAATATGGCTCATTTTCTCCTATTTTATTCCCAGTGGGTGCGATAAATTTTCATGGACTTACTTAGGTTAGTTTATGCTTGGATAACTTATTTGACTCCAATATTGGAAATCGATACACCGATATCCTAACGGGGCTGATCAAAATCAGGTTTTCAGCCTTTTTACTTTGGTTTTTGCTTCGGGTTTTGCTCTACATAGGTATAATTATAGTTCTTAGTCTCAGCCATGATACCATTTACTCAGAGAACTTATTTAGCCTTCAAAATTCAGTTTACAACAAAAAACTAATTTGATATCGATACCAGGAAATCAAAATTTGACTTACATCCATTCATTTTTCTTTCAGTCTACGGTTTCGCTTTAACTGGAAACAACTATTGCTTTTTAGTCTTTCGTGCCAACGTCCAAAGAGTCTGAGCTCCAGGACCTTGGATTAGTTTTAAAGCTTTCATTACAGCCGAGCAACTCCGGGCTATACTGCTAGTTAATTGTATAAACGGTGGTCAAAAAGTGAGGGGTCTGTTTATGTATTGATTATAATATGGATTTGATCCCCCACCTTATAACCAGCAATTTGACTTACATCCATTCATTTTTCTTTCAGTCTACGGTCTCGCTTTAACTGGAAACAACAATTGCTTTTTAGTCTTTCGTGCCAACGTCCAAAGAGTCTGAGCTCCAGGACTATGGGTTAGTTTTAAAGCTTTCATTACAGCCGAGCAACGCCGGGCTATACTGTTAGTATAAAATAAAAATGTGCCGATATGAGGGAAGATAAAGACGAAAACGGGAAGCTATGAGAACGAAGCAGGCGAAACATTTGAATGATGAAAGTATAAAATAGCTTGAAGGGAAGCTTGAAGGTTGAAAAGCACTTGTCGTTTGCAATCCGCTCGTTGTTTGAAAGCTATTCGCTGGCAGGAGCAAGTTAGAAAGACTGGATGCAGCGGGAAGGTTTGCGCTGGCTAGCTTGGGAAAGCGAAGAACGGGGTTTGGGAGCAATAGCTGGGGAAAAGTGAGAAGACGAGGAGGAAAGACAAGTTGAGATAAATAAGTTGACGCCCCAAAATAATTGAAATAAATAGACTAATGGGACAAGACAACAAAAGAAGAAACAGAAAAATGAGATGAAAAAAAAAAAGGAGATAAAAAAAAGAGTGTTGAATATGAATGAAGAAAAGTAAGAAAAATAATTTACGGAGAAAAAAAGGGTATTTATAAATAAATAAATAAATAAATATAACCAAAGAAGAAGGAAAAATAGAAAGAAGGAAAAATAGCAACAAAGACAAGAAAGAAAGAAAATATAATGAAATCTATTCAACATGAGAAGAAAAACGAGGCATCAAAATAAAAAAGGAAAGGGATATCAAGAATAAAATGAAAAAAAAGAATGAAAGATAATAAATAAAAAAGAAAGAGGAATATGACAAATGAATAAATAAATAAAAGGAATGTTGGCAAAGAAAGAAAGAGAGAGGAATAATGACAAAGAAAAAAACAAAAAGGAATAAACAAAGAAAGAAAGGAATATCAACACAGAAAGAAAGAAAGAAAGAAAGAAAGAAACGGAATATCAACAAAGAAACAAAGAAAGAAAAAACAAAGAAAGAAAGAAAGAAAAGGAATATCAACAAAAAGAAAGAAAGAAAAAAGAAAGAAAAAGAAGGAATATCAATAAAATAGAAAGAAAGAAACAAAGAAAGAAAGAAAAGGAACATCAACAAAAAAAAGAAACAAAGAAACAAACAAAGAAAGATAAAGAGGAATATCAACACAAAAGAAACAAAGAAGGAAAAAACAAAGAAAGAAAAGGTGTATCAACGAAAAAGGAAGAAAAAAGAAAAGAAGAAAAAGAAAAGAAGGAAAGGAAGATCAACGAAGAAAGAAAGAAAGAAAGAAAGAAAGAAAGAATGAAAGAAAGAATATCAACGAAAAAAAATAGAAAAAACGTATACGTCCAAAGAAAGAAATAAACAAAGGGACTATCAGCAAAGAAAGAAAGAAAGAAAGAAAGAAAGAAAGAAAGAAAAAGAAAGAAAGAAAGAAAGAAAAAGGAAAAAAAGGAGAAAAAGAATCAATGAAAAGAGGAAATATAAATTATGGGAGAATAGCAACGACAAATCAAAAGATGGAAAAATTTTTAAAAAAAGAAAAAAGAAAATGAAATTAACGAAGAATAATAAAAAAAAGAATAATAATAAAAAAAAGAATAATAATAAAAAAAGAAGAATAATAAAAAAAGAAGAATAAAAAAAGAAGAATAATAAAAAAAAAGAAGCTAAATGTCGACATAGAAAGAAAAATCATATGCAAAACGAAAGAAGGAAAATATCAAATAATAAATTTAACTCGAAAATAAGAAAAATGAACGAAGAAAAAAGAATGAATTAATTGAATAAATAAATGAACAGAATGAATTTGGAATCACAATTCCCTGAGCAGAATACGAACGAACTCCGATTACCAATCCCACCTGTCTCATCAATTCGTTTTTTATATCTTAGCGAGAGAAAATGCAAATTTCTTTTGTCGGTTGATAGTAAAGTCGGGTAGTTAGGACTTCAGTTTGTAACATATCCTCCTGAAGACATTTACCGGATTCTTTTTCAATATTCATTTTCAGACATACACTCGTTAAATAGCCATATCCCTTCAGATATATGAACACATTTCCATTGAACTTGACTGTTAAAAACCGTTAGAAAAAAGAAAGCATTCTCTTTGGGTTTGGAAAGCTGATTCAAATTTTTCTTCTTTTTTATGCAGTGTCTCATTAGGACATTGGCGATCATGGGCCTCCACATCTTTCTGTCCCTTGTAGCTTATAATATATTTTCTCTTGTTATTTCTCCCGAAACCCTGCTCTGCAATCCAATTGCTCATCGAGCTCAAGTAGAATAATGATATTGAATCAATAGCCAAATCCACTGCTAGGAAGGTTGGGTCACTGTGTCGGGCCACGATGTTTTTTTCGCCCGAATCCATTTTGCACATATACAAATCACCGACCATGCATGGAATACTGTTGTCATATCTTGTCAGGCGCCCCTGCTGTTCGTCTCAGTGTTCTAGACAGGCTCCAAAGGAGAATCTGTAATGTGATTGGTCCCGACCTGGCAGTTCGACTCAAGCCAATTTCTCGCTGTCGGGATGTGGCTTCCCTCTGTCTATTCTACAAATATATTCATAGATTCTGCTCTGCTGCCCACCCCTCAAGAATTTACTCAAGCAACAAGGTCCCACCATTTTACAGTTAGATGAACCAAATGCAGCCGACAATTCTATTCTAACAGCTTATTTTCTCGTGCTTCCCACCTGTGGAACTCCTTTCCATATACTTGCTTTCCTGACGGCTGCAATCTCCAGGAATCGAAATGCAAAGTCAATACCCATCTCTTATCCACTTGAGTCCAGCTCTTTCTACATCATCTCGTGTATCTTGTTCTTTTCCTTTCTCTCTACCTTCGCAATTGTCTTCACTCCTGTGTTCACAAGCTTCTCTTGACCTTTCTCTGACACCCCCTGTAACTGGCCCGTCTTTCTCTTCACTCTCCTATTTAAACTTTTACTCTTATGTAGCCTCCAGGAATTTAAATGCAATGTCAATACCCATCTCTTATCCACTTGAGTCCAGCTCTTTCTACATCACCTCGTGTATCTTGTTCTTTTCCTTTCTCTCTACCTTCGCAATTGTCTTCACTCCTGTGTTCACAAGCTTCTCTTGACCTTTCTCTGACACCCCCTGTAACTGGCCCGTCTTTCTCTTCACTCTCCTATTTAAACTTTTACTCTTATGTAGCCTCCAGGAATTTAAATGCAATGTCAATACCCATCTCTTATCCACTTGAGTCCAGTTCTTTTTACATCACCCTGTATATCTTGTTCTTTTCCTTTCTCTCTACCTTCGCAATTGTCTTCACTCCTGTGTTCACAAGCTTCTCTTGTCCTTTCTCTTTCACCCACTGTCGCTGGTTCTTCTTTCTCTTCACTCTCCTCTTGCCTAAAACTTTAACAGTATTATGTATCCCCCTGCACATCAGTGGCGGTACCGCTTTGCTTGGGGTGAAACGATTAAATACGGAGTATGTTACAGGCTGTTTTTCCCTGTGAGTCTTACTATACATGTCCTGTAACTATCAGATTCTCCAAGCCCTCCTTCCTCATTACATGTCCCAGGAACTTCAGCTGTCCTTCCCTGATGTTAACTATTAGTTTACTTTTCGTTTCCATCCTCTATCAGACTTATGAGTTTCAGATTCTCCAATCCCCCCTTCCTCATTACATGTCTCAGATGCTTCAGCTGTCTCTTCCTGATGTTAAATATTAGATTCCTATTCGATTCCATCCTCTATCTGACCTCTGAGTATCAGATTCCCCAAGTCCTCCCTTCTCATTACATGTCCCCAAAACTTCAGCTCTCTTTTCCTGATGTTAAGTATTAGATTCCTTTTCGTACCCATCATTTATCTGACCTGTG
The DNA here is from genome assembly GCA_037127315.1 of Ascarosepion bandense. Lineage (NCBI taxonomy): Eukaryota > Metazoa > Mollusca > Cephalopoda > Sepiida > Sepiidae > Ascarosepion > Ascarosepion bandense. The sequence goes on along the minus strand of JBBBDQ010001240.1, from coordinate 1,064,700 downwards.
AGTATCAGATTCTCCAAGCCCTCCTTTCTCATTACATGTCCCCAAAACTTCAGCTCTCTTTTCCTGATGTTAAGTATTAGATTCCTTTTCGTACCCATCATTTATCTGACCTGTGAGTATCAGATTCTCCAAGCCCTCCCTTCCTCATTACATGTCCCAGGAACTTCAGCTGCCTTTTCCTGATGTTAAGTATTAGATTCCTTTTCGCTTCCATCCTCTATCTGACCTGTGAGTATCAGATTCTCCAAGTCCTCCTTCCTCATTACATGTCCCCAAAACTTCGTTGCTCATATTTTCAATCCTTGGTATTCTCAGTACTCTTTGGTAAAAACATATTTCGACTGCTTCACGGTTTTACTTCATCTTTCATAAGAATATCCAGCAATAGTTGCCATATTGAAAGACAGATATCACATAACAATTCAGTACGCTCGTCTTCGTTTCCAACGAAGCTTTCCTGTCTCTTCATCTTTTATAATGCATCCTTGGCTGTACCAAGATTACTGCACATTTCTTAAGGTACCCAAGTACTTTCAACCTCTTTCCGAGATCATCTTCAGGGGTGTGAGTTATGGTAACAAATGTAACCGGAAAATTGTGTCGATAAAAATTACTGTACATGTTTTTCTGCTTCGAATATAACGGTTGGACAAATTGCTAGCGTTCATTAGAACATGAAATTTATCCAAAATGGAATTTTTTCATATGTTGAAACATCATGGTCATGCACGGGTTAAAGTATAAAAAACTATTTTTTTACAAACATTTTAGAACATTACTACAGTATTCGGATGTGCGTTGTGGTGCATTGGATATCGGCTCGGAACGAGAAATCGGGGAGCCGAATTCGAATTCCAGTTGAATTTATTGCATTCACTTACGCGCAAATACCCTTGGGAAAAGGTATTAATCCGTCTCTTCCCTCCAGTTATGGGTTAAATAACAGGACAGATTGGGTTCTATAGCCTTGGTCGGCAACCAGTCTACCGCAGAAAGCAATGGCAACCTACTGCGGGATAATCTTCTGCCCAGTCAGTCATGTCTCTTTCGAGACATGATCGCCCAAGCGTGTTTCACGTATGGCACTTAACTGACTGACTACAGTATTCATTGCTGATTCTATTAATTGACGGCTTAAGTGCTTTAATGAATATTGCCTCGTGAATCTGTAGTTTGCTTTTGTTGAACAGTAATTTTTAGCAACACAGTTTTCCGGTTACATTTGTTACCATAACTCACACCCCTGAAGATGATCTCGGAAAGAGGATGAAAGTACTTGGGTACCTTAAGAAATAAATGAAAATGACATATGTCACCGTTACAACTATTTTCTGACATCTTTTGATTGCAATACGCGAAAGATTATCCGTGAGTATAAACAGATTTTATTAAAAATAAGGAAACATATTGTTTGCAATTTATTTAAATCTGACATGTTTAAAAGAAAATTTGCTCCCTAAATACACAAATATATATATATATATTTATAATGGACTCTCCCGTCGTTTTCGACGTATGAGTGTCTAAATCCATTAGACTGCCACAAAAAGAATTGTTTTGAGTGATGAAGGCTTGTGTAGCACTATCCACACTTTTTGGAACTACTGATAACAAAGAATCGGTGCAGAAGTTCGCCACAGATCGCACGAACAGCAGACCTCAGTTATTTAACCCATAACTGAAGAAAAGGAACGGATTAATACCTTTCCCAAGGGTACCAGTGCGTAAGTGAATGCAGAGTGTTCGACTGGAATTCGAACTCGGCTCACCGATTTCCTCCTCCGAGCCGACATCCATCGCACCACAATGCTTCAATAAACGCTTACAGCACCTGGTATTTCCAAGCAGTCACCCATCTAAGTACTGACCAGGCTCAACGTTGCTCAACTTCGATGATCAAGTGAGAACCGGTGTATTCAACATAAGTATATATATATATATATATATATATATATATGTGTGTGTGTGAAATGATTTCTTTGAACATTATCTTTTTTTATCGATACTCGTATTTAACTACATATTCTGTTTTTAATTGAACAATATTATAAATTTATTTCTACCAACCTGATTATTTACGATAAATTTTTATTACAAAAATGTGTGTCATTCGAAAATTGTGTTATATAGGCTTGATTAAAACCTCTTTTAGACTAATGATCATTCGTGGTCGAGAGGTCTAATACGTCCCAGATCATATGGTAGCTTCCCCTATGTGGATAGGGGTCGCAGGTTCGTAATAAAAATTTATCGTAAATAATCGGGCCGGTAGATATAAATATATAATACTGTTTAATTGAAAACAGAATGTCTTTACTTAAATACGAGTATCGATAAAAAAAACAATATTTAAACAAATCAATTCAAATTGTCGGTTGTTTATAACCAAGTAATATATATATTTAAGTAGATATTCTGTTTTTAATTAATTTAATTATTAAATATATATATTTCAAGTGAAGAGGACGCAAGTTTTTTTTTTAATATATTTTGAGTGCTCTGGCATTTATTTTATTATAAACAGTGCTCAATATAATGAGTATTATAGAGCTTAATATAATATTATATAATTATCAATAGAATACAGAATTAGTAGAAACTCGGCTAATGAGGAAGTGTTTAATAAACATAGCGAGTTTTATAAAACTGCATTGAAAAATAGTGGATACATAAACCCAAATATTAAATATGTAAACAAAAAAAGCAACCCCCGAAGAAAAAATAGGAACAGGAAAATCATCTGGTACACCCCCTACAACCAGATGACTAATGGTAGGTTGGGAAGAAAATTCCTCGAGTTAATTAGGAAACACTTCCCGGAGAAAAATTCACTAAGTTAAGATCTTTAATAAAAACACTGTAAAATTAAGTTACAGCTGTATGAATAATCTAGACAAAATTATAAAAAAAACACAATAATAATATTTTTAAAAAATTCAACAAGACCAGTAAAAATAACCAGACAACAGAAAATAACAATTGAGACAAGAAAAAAATGTAATTGTAAAAACCCCATAAGCTGTCCGCTAGAAAATAGGTGTTTGACGAAATCGATAATCTATCAATGCGAAATATGGACGAAGGAAAACCCAAACAATATAAAAGTCTATATAGGGAGCACTAAAAACACTCTAAAGTAGAGAATTTACCAGCATACCTCTTCATTTAATAATAGCAAATGCAGAAATAGAACATTCCCTATCGAGATATCATTGGTACCTAAGGGAAACAAAAAAAAAACAAAAAAACACCCAAAATAAAATGGAAAATCCTAAAAGAAGCCAAAATATGTAAGTCCTTAAATGAACCAATGTTCATTAAGCCTATATGAAAAACTATTTATTATTAGATCCCTTAAAAATAAAAATAGGGTCAAGGAAAAAGAAAAAAGAGGAGGAAAAAAGTTGGTTAGAACAGAAATTACTCGGGGTCAAACCCCAAAGTGAATCTCCATTCCGATTAGCCACACACACACACACACACACACACACACACACACAAAAAAAAACCCACCCACATACATTCACAGTAAACCGAAAGTATTTGTCATTTAAATGTAAATCGTCTGCACAACCACACCAGCATTGCCTGATGATGAGAATTAATCTCGAAACAGAAATTTCCATGCAGCAATGTAAAATTGACATAACCATATAATTTTGATATTATAATGGTTTTTAAAAGTATTATCTCACTGCATAAATTTTTTCATGTTATAGAACATTATTGTTCATCTTTCAATAGCTTTTATTAACCATTGTTATTACAAAATTACAACATTAAGCTCTACTCTGTATTAAGCACTTTTATAAGTAAATGCAGCAAACAGTAGGTTTTTAATCTCTCTGTTCTTACACTTTCTTATGATAATGAATTAGAACACTCTCAGCTATTGGGTGTGTATAATGATAATATACATACTAAAACGTCTGCCTCCTTCTACCGAGCGCCCATAGCTCAGAGGTAGAATCGCCGACTGAAGCCAATTCGGTCGGGTTTCAATCCTGGGTAAAAAGCAATCGGCTGTCTAATGGTACTGATGAGCTGTGATACAGCGAAACAGATCTGTCTGCGGATGACTATATATATATATATATATATATATATATATATTGTGAACGGTTAGCATAGCATCGATTCCAGTAAATTTGTCTCGTAGCATCGATATCCAGTGCCCAATAGACACCAAACTGCAATAGTCTTTTTCCTGAACAGCTAATCAGTCAGTCTGTTAAGTGCCACTCATGATATTTCCTCCGCTGTAGGTTGTCAGTACTTTCTGCGGTAGACTGGTTGCCAACCAAGTTTATAGAACCCAACCTGTCCTGTTATTTAACCCATAGTTGGAAGAAAGAAGCGGATTAATAACAGGCCGAAGGAATTAATCCAGAACAAGCTAATATTGGTTTTATTATAAATATTGTTCTGATCGGTAAGCTTATTAAATGGTAAAATGAAAAAAAAAAAATTCCATATAACGTATTCCGACCCCACTCCAAGAAGATATCTTCAGATTTAATAATATTTTTACTGATGGAATGAAATATATGTATTAGAATAGAATGAAATATAACAAACGACGCTTTTAGTTATACTGGCAGTATAGCCCGGCGTTGCTCGGGTGTAATGAAAGCTTTAAAACTAATCCATGGTCCTGGAGCTCAGACTCTTTGGACTTTGGTACGAAAGACTAAAAAGCAATAGTTGTTTCCAGTTAAAGCGAAACCGTAAAATGAAAGAAAAATGAATGGATGTAAGTCAAATTTTGATTTCCTGGTATCGATATCAAATTTTCTGCACTATTGTTTCTGTCTTTGTCTATGAGTGTATGAAATTTGATTAAAATCGGACCACTCCTTCTATAACCCAATTTTTTCGATTATCGATATTTATCGGGGGTACCTTGACACAAAACCTAGCTAAGAACACTCGCAGACGCTTGTAGTACAACTGAGTAAATTTTCAAGAAAATCTGTTCAATCGTTTCGGAGTCTATAGGTAACGGACACACACACACACACACACACACACACACACACACACACACAGACAAAGTTCCATTTATAAATAAGTTTAGATATTGAGAGAAATACGGAAGAAGCCGAAGCGATGAACTTTAAATTTATATTATAAATTTCTGGTGTTCAATGCGTTTAGATCCATGGATCCCAACCCCGGGGTAAATTACCCCAGTCGGGTAATGAGCCCATATTTTGGGGGTAATGGATGTTTGGTTTTGGAACTTCAGGACAATATTGCTTCATTTTGTGGGAAATTGGAACTATGGACCAGACGTATTGGAAAGAGAATTTTTGCACAATTTTCTGCATGGGATGCCTTCTTTGATAAAGTTAATTCTGAAGACATCCTCAACCACATGAAGACAGACATTAGTGATCACCTAAATGGCTTCTTGGAAATCTTACGTAAGTACTTTCCAAACTTGAATAATTCCAACAATGAATGGGTAAGAAATCCATATCGTGTGAGTGAAGATATCATTCCTGATGAGGACCATCCAGCAAAAGAAGAATTTCTCACACTCAGGATGAACAATGCATGGAAGCTTTTGTTTGAGACAAAGTCTAGTCTAGACACCTTTTGGATCTCTCGTCTGCAGGATATACCAACACTAGCCTCTATAGCAGTACAAATTCTCATAGGATTTTCAACCACTTATCTATGTGAACAAGCTTTTTCTCCTGTCCTTGGAATGAAGACCAAGAAGCATTGCAGACTCAACGTGGCAAACAACGCTCGAATAGCCCTTTCAGTCACAAAGCCAAGAATAAATAAACTGGCACAGGCAATACAAGCTCAACACTCACATTAAGAATCACGGCTAGGTTACGGATACTATACCTCTGATTATTATAGATTGGTACTATTTTATTGAATAATATCCTTTAACTTCGTCTGCTTTTGATGTATGTTCTTCGGGGTAATTGATAATAGTGAAATTATTTTTGGGGTTAATCGCCGCAAACAGGTTGGGAAACTATGGTTTAGATGCACGACTTAGTTGACTATTAACCATCTTAATTTTTTTGTCGCTCATTCATTTAAATATACATTATAACAGCGAAGGCTTTGTTAAGTGTGATAAATACTGTATGAAACTGGATAAAAATTACCATGGGAAACTCAGAAATTAGTTCACTTTCAATATATTTTCATCTCAATAAATTGTTTTCTAAATGCAGTCATTTTTTTACCTACTGCCTTCCTGATTACTTTTCTAGTTTTCTCGTTCCTTATTCATTTTTCTGTTTTATAATTCTTTCACGCACAGTAACACGTTGTGTCTTAGTGACTTTACTGCCTTGCTTGGGGTGAATTGGATTAGAAATAAAACAAAAATATTCTTTTGCTTCAATTTTCATTCTTCTCGAGATATACATTAAAAACATTATTTAGTCTGAAGAAGTCCTTTTAAAATGCGAAACGTGTTTTTTTTTTGTTTTTTTTTAATCATATCACCCCAAGCCTGGCGAAAACGCCACTGATGCGGAGGGGGCTACGTAAGAGTGAAAAGACTGGAAAAGAGAAAAACCGGAAACCACATCCTAAACAGGAAACAAGGGATGAGCCTCTTCACCTGTTCAATAGACGTGGGTGGAGTGTGAACCGGGCGATAGTTTAGTCTATCTACTCCAATTGAAAAGAATAAAATAAAATAAAATAAAAAAAAGAGTGAAAAGATTAGAAAAGAGAAAAACCGGAAACCACAACCTAAACAGGAAACAAGGGATGAGCCCCTTCACCTGTTCAATAGACGTGGGTGGAGTGTGAACCGGGCGATAGTTTAGTCTATCTACTCCAATTGAAAAAAAAATAAAATAAAAAAAAGAGTGAAAAGATTGGAAAAGAGAAAAACCGGAAACCACAACCTAACAGGAAACAAGGGATGAGCCTCTTCACCGGTTCAATAGACGTGGGTGGAGTGTGAACCGGGCGATAGTTTAGACTATCTGCTCCATTCGTCTATTTTGTCATTCATTTACCCACCATTACTGTGATATGCAAAGTTTTATGCCATCATTTTCTTATGCTGTCAGGAATTTATTTCTGGGAAAAAATAAACGAAACAAAATCTTCTTCATTAAAAGTGGTCCGCCCTTTGAATACCGTTGCCATATCTGGTCTGGTGTTTCTGCTATTCACCTCGAGGTTCTTGACAAAATCCAAAGAAGGATCTGCAATTTAATCGATCCCGACCTGGCATCTCCACTTCAGTCACTTTCTCACCGACGTATCGTAGCTTCCCTCTGTCTTTTCTATTAATATTTTCATGACAGCTACTCTGACGAGCCTTTTGCCTGGTACCTTGACGACATGAATTTAATCGTGTTACTAGATTGGCATCTAGGTCCCACCCGTTTACGATTGAAATAGCTAAATGAGACCGTCACTTCTACTCAAACAGTTTCTTTCCTCGCAATTTCCGCCTGTGGAACTCTCTTCCGTTTACTTGCCTCCCTGATAACTAGAACCTCCAAAAATGTATATGCAACATCAATTGCCATCTTCTGTCTGCTTGAATGCCGTTGATATTTACTCAATCTTCCTTATACCCATCGTCCTGGGCATGACGGTAAACTGCATCCGGCAGCAAGGCCTCTGATTTGGAGTTTGTGAGGAGCATGGAACCGCCTCTTAATTGCTGTTGTTCTCAGATCCACCCAGACCCTGTGTGTTAGCACCTGTTAGGGTCCCAGCTATTGGGCAAATAGTTAACCCCCAAACTGGCGTCAAAACACTATGAAAGTATAAAAATAGACTTTTATAGAAATATATACCTAAAAATAGACTTTAATAGAAAAATATGCATTTTTGAAGGAAAAATATTACCACCAATACATTTTTGAAAAAAACATTATTGCCATAACACATTTTTGAAGAAAAAGCATATTCTCAACCAAACATTTTGAATACAAAATTAGAAGATATTTTCAGTTTTCTAAAATAAAAAAAAAATAAAAACAAAAAATTTTCATTAAAATCTGATTAAATAAAACTTCTGACTACAACCGAACATTAGAAAAAAAATTTTCAAACCCCACCATTTTGGCATTAAATAACCCACAGAGATGTTGATATGCCGTCAAACAAAACTCAAAATCTAAAATAAAAAAGAATGTAATCAAAAAAATTTAATTAAAATCTGACTAAATCAACTTTCTCACTACAACCGAACATTAAAAAATATATTTAAAACTCCACCTTTTTGGCATTAAATAACCCACAGAGGTGTTGATATGCCGTTAAACAAAACTCAAACTCTAAAATAAAAAAGAATAAAAACAAAACATTTTCATTAACATCTGACTAAATCAACCTTCTCACACTCCACCCACGTCTATTGAACAGGTGAAGAGGCTCATCCCTTGTTTGCTGTTTAGGATGTGGTTTCCGGCTTTCTCTTTTCGAATCTTTTCACTCTTACGTAGCCCCCTGCGCATCAGTGGCGATACCTCCTTGCTCGGGGTGATCTGATTAAAAAAAGAAAAAAAAACGAAAAAAAAAAAAAAAAAAAAGAACAACCGAACATTAAAAAAAATCTTAAAACTCCACCTTTTTGGCATTAAACAGAGGTGTTGATATGCCGTAAAAATTTTCATTAAAATCTGACTAAATCAACCTTCTCTCTATAACTGAACATTAAAAAAAATCCTTAAAACACCACCTTTTTGGCATTAAATAACCCACAGATGTGTTGATATACCGTTAAACAAAACTCAAATTCTAAAATAAAAAAACTAAAAACAAAAAATTTTCATTAAAATCTGACTAAATCAACCTTCTCACTATAACCGAACATTAAAGAAAATCCTTTAAAATCTCACTTTTTGGTATTAAATAACCAACAGAGGTATTGATGTGCCGTTAAACAAAACTCAAATTGTAAAATAAAAAAAAATAAAAACAAAAAATTTTCATTAAAATCTGAATAAATCAACTTTCTCAATATAACCGAACATTAAAAAAATCTTTAAAACCTCACCTTTTTGGCATTAAATAACCCACAGAGGTGTTCATGTGCCGTTAAACAAAACTCAACTTCTAAAATAAAAATGAATAAAAACAAAAAATTTTCATTAAAATCTGACTAAATCAACCTTCTCGCTATAACTGAGCATTAAAACAAAATCCTATAAAACCTCACCTGTTTGGCATTAAATGACCCACAGAGGTGTTGATATGCCGTTAAGCAAAACTCAAACTCCATATACCCAATTTTTAACCTTACTTTCATTCCTTTTAAAATCCATACGTAACAGTGCCCCCCCCCCCTGCTTGGGGTGAAATTATTTAAAAAAAAAAAAAGAAATAAAGGTCTATCCCCACCACAAAAACACATAGAAAGCGATTTTAATTCAAATTATCCATGTGTAAAATTAGATGCATTGAGGTTGATTTTTATGTATTGTATGAGCTGTTGGCGCCATTCGGTGGGCTGTGGGGTTGGTAGGTTCGTTAAGTAATGATGGGTTAGTGTTAATAGAGAGTCGCCAGAGGGCGTTGCAGATCACCTGGCACAAGATGGCGTTAAGCATTGACAACTGTGAGCGTTTCAATTATTTCGTCTCATGACTTGCATGTTTGCTGTAGTTTTCATTATCCCTTTTTGTCCGTCAGCAAATCTATGTCTGACAGACAGTCTCAATGGAAAATATATAAGGACTTATAAAAGCGCGTATCATTTTGCAGAATCATATTTAGGCTCGAGCGATTTTGAATATCTCTCTGAATGTAGAAGAGCTTTGTGCCGTGGACACACAAGGGTATTTTAATGCCTATTCGTTCATATAAGTTTGTGTTTCTGCATGTGTTTGTCTGTATTTTCTTTGATTCTTTTTGTTTTATGTGTGTGTACCTGTGCGCCTGGGAGTTTGTATACACGCTTTTTATGTCTGTGTGAAGTTGTGTATATATGTTCATCTGCAGGGCCGTAGCTGATGCTAAAAAAACACCGGGCACAGAGAAAATTGCCCGGATTTATAAGGTCAAAATGTGATGACGTCATCAGTGTCATCCGTTTCCAGAATCTATGATTTTTTTGGATTTTTTCGGCTATTTCAATAGAAATTAGGCACAGAACGTGAACGAAAGCAGGAAATCAGGTTCGGACTTTCTTTTCTCCCAAAATTAATAAATAAACAGATTTTTACTGCGTTCATTCGGATGTTTTCTTCGTTTTTCTTTCTTTCTTTCTTTCTTTCTTTCTTTCTTCGTGAATTGTTTAGTTTGATTTCTGATGAAGACATTTTTCCTTGCCCGGATTTTCACTATGATTGCACGGATCGGTCCGGACCCGTGCCCGGTATTCCCGGTATTCCATGTTCGTCTGGGTCCGTTTATGTAAATTTCTGAAAGTGTCTGTACGCTTGTGTATAAGTGTGTGCGGGCGTGTGTGTCTGTTTATACGAGACTTCATAAGTTTGTGTGCGTATTGTCTGTCATATTAAATAATTCTTTGGGCGTGTGGTCACTTTCTAGCCATAAGGCCCTGGTTCGAATCTCACCGGGGTCAATTTGTCTGAAATATGATTTTTTGATCTTATCGGCCTGGAAGAGGAGATCCGAGCGTGATGCATTTTTGGAAAGTGCCTGAAAACCATACTACAGAGTGACCCAGCCATTGTAAGTGAAAATGGGTAAACGGGACATTTTTAAGTCATCGTGACCGAGGGTTTGAGCGTCCCGGCCTTGTTCAGATAGTTGTTCAAGCTGAATAATGCGCTCTCTCCCAGAAACTGTAACTAAGGTCCGCTCAGCATAGTTGCAGTATAAACCACAGGTGGACGATGTGGGTATTGAACAAACGCAAATGTGTCTGAGCAGGCATCTGCAATGGGAATTCGCTAGCTGCCCTGGTGGACGGGTATAGCTGAATATGAGTGGCCAGTCATTATTACTGTGTTTGTCTGCTTAAGGGTTTCATCATGGCGCCCAAATCTATCAAAACTCAACACTATATATATATATATATATATATATAAAATAAAATAAATTTCGAAGTTCAAGACCGTTGTATGATCATTTCTACATGAAATCCCTAAGAGAGATTTCACGTATCATCGGCAACTTATACTCAAAATAAAATAAGAATTTACCGGCGGAAGTTCAAAAATTTCAAAAATTTACGTCACAGAAAAAAACTAGATAGGTGGGATTAATAAGTAGGTAGCAATCAATGTCTATTTTTAGATTTTGGACACTATTATTTTTTGATTGAGTTGTAAGTGAAAAATTTAAAATTTGGTTTTGTCTAGCTCTAAAAAGGTGGAAAGGGAAGTAAAGGAAGTGGGGTTTGGCAAGGAATGGGGCTAAAACAAAATGGAAAGAAAATGATTGGGTCTTTGGGATTTATCTTCCTGCTTTTCCTTTTGGATTAAAGTTTTTTAAATATATATATATATATATATATATATATATATATATATATATATATATTTGTATGCATTAGACTTTTCAAATCTAACCATGGTCATTTTCTCAGAGATATGATTTCTTGATATTATTTCTTGGGAGGTGAACCTACTAGGCGGCGACAGCGTTGAAAACAGCCTGTTAACTACAGCACGGGTTGACCGAAATCTTGTAAGTGAATTGTTTGAAAGCCTTCAATAGTTTAGCTAGCTCAAAGTGACCAGTCATTGTGACCGAGTGCATGAACGTACTGGTCTTGTTCAAACTGTTCATGACAAATTAGACGCTCTTTCTCTGAAACTGTAACAAAGATCCACTCAGCCTAGTTGAAGTATAAACCACTGGTTGGATCTGTGAGTGTTGAACAAACACAAATATGCCTGAACAAGCGTCTGCAACGGGAATTATCTAGAAGATAGGTATCCTTGTATACTAGTTGCCAGGCATAAAACTAAATGTTTTTATAATGTGTGCGCGTGTGCATATTTGACATGTGCTTATCTGTCTGTGTTTATGCATGTGTATGTGCATGCATATATATATATATATATATGTGTGTGTGTGTGTGTGTGTGTGTGTGTGTTTATGCTTGCGCCAATTTACGTTTCTGTGTTTACTGTATTTATGCGCTAAGTGGCTAGAATGTTCGCTTTCGGACTATGAGACCCGGATTCAGGAATCACCATGTACGATTGATAAGGAAGGAAACGTTCTTGTATTGTCGGCCTGAAGAGACGAACCCAACGCGTGCCACCTTTGGAAGGCCCCTAAAAATTATGCAGCAGGTTGACTTCAAGCATTGTGTGTGAAATTGGGTAGACGAAACTAATAAGAAGCCGTCAGTGGTTACGTTTAAACCTTAGTCATGGAGGATTTGGGCGTACTAGTCTTAAAAAAAAAAACTGATCAAGCCAGATTATGCTCTCTACGTTTCTGTGTTTTCTGTATTTGTTATGCGCTGAGTGACTAGAAGGTTCGCTTTCGGACTGAGACGTAAGAATATGTCGGAAAGATAATGGTTAACCTTAGACTTAAATTGGTCAAGATTATAGTGATCAGGAAAACACTCCACCGGGTGTTTGTTCCACAAAGCAGTCGTTTTTGTGAAGAAGCTGTCCGAAGGGAACTTACTCCTTACTATCTGAATATAAAGGGAATGGGGATAATTCACTCATGTGGAAGTGGCACGGGGGGGTCACAGTTGTAAAGGTGATGTGAAAATTTGCTAGCGGGGTTGGTATGCGTATTGTGTGTGTGTTGAAGTTCGTGTATGTACGTGTTTGTGTGTATGCGAGTGTGTATTTTTGTCTGTTTTCGTTGGTCTTATATGTATACTAGCAGTATAGCCCATCGTTGCTCAGGTGTAATGAAAACTTTAAAACTAATCCATGGTCCTGGAGCTCAGACTCTTTGGACGTTGGCACAAAAGACTAAAAAGCAATAGTTGTTTCCAGTTAAAGCGAAACCGTAGACTGAAAGAAAAATGAATGGATGTAAGTCAAATTTTGATTTCCTGCTATCGATATCAAATAAGTTTTTTTCGTCGTAAACTGAATTTTGAAGGCTAAATAAGTCCTCTGAGTAAATGGTATCATGGTTGAGACTAAGAACTACAATTATACCTACTTAGAGCCAAACCCGAAGTAAAAACTAAAATAAAAGTGCTGAAAAAATACAGACATACAGGCAGATAAACAGACACACACAAACATCTTGCCTTTTATATATATATATTATCGATTTTCTGCACTATTGTAAGAACTGCAACCTTAAAACTTCTGAATATCGTTTCTTATGTCTTTGTCTATGAGTGTATCAAATTGGATTAAAGTCGGACCACTCCTTCTATAACCCGATTTTTTCGATTATCGATTTTCGATATTTATCGGGGGTACCTCGACAACCTAGCTAAGAACACTCACAGACGCTTATAGTACAACTGTGTAAATTTTCAAGAAAATTAGTTCAGCCGTTTCGGAGTCTCTAGGTAACGGACACACACACACATGCACACACACACACAGAGACAAGTTTAGATAGATGTGTTTGCACACAGTGTAAATTTTTTTAGCGTATGTTCATATTTTTGTGATGTGTGTCTGTCAGTTCATGAGTGCATTTGTGTGTGTGTATGTTTGAGTCTATGCGTTTTATCTGTATTTGTGCGTTTCTGCGGGTTTGTGTTTATGGATGTGTATGTCTGAGTTTGTCTGTGTACGTGTGTGTCTCTTCATGTGTTTTCTTGCTTATACATCTTATGCGACGGGGAGCACCTCGGTTTGGTGTAATGGTTAACAAGCTTGTCTCGCTAGATCAATTACAGTGATTTCTATTCTCACTGGGTGTCCTATGCATTCGGCCTTGTGCAAAATCGTTTACAACTGAGTAGTGGGTTAGGTCCTCACTGGGTGCCCGTACTTCTGGCCTTTTGCTAGTTCTAAGCTTCACTTAGAAAAGCATGATTTTAAGCTCATGTGTAATAAATAAATAAACTTTTCCTTTACACTCAATGGCGTGTAAGGCAGCGTTTTTGCTGTTTCCGTAACAACCTGTTTTTTTATGGGGCAGGGTTGTTAGCCCTGTGTCCAACACCCAACCCTGGAGGAAGGTGATTTTCTAAGCGTAGCTTAAACGTGACACACGGCCGAAAATAGGGGGTACCCAGTGAGGATCGAACTCGCTGCTCAGTTATAATGATTCTAGCAAGACGAGCTTGTTAACCATTACACCACGCCGACGTGCTCATGCTCATGTGTGATAATGTTTAAACATAGTTATATGTGCATGTATATTGTGTGTTGTGTGTTCCTGAAATATTGATAAAAAATTATTTCATTTTCCGCGTACTTACGTAACCAAATATAAATTGTTTTGCACATACAAGGCAAGGGTGATAGCGCCAGTATGACCACGCCAGGGCAAAAGAATGACAAATTTTCAATAATAATAATAATAATAATAAAGCGATGGTTATTTTCAGAGAGAACATTTCCAGGATAAATTCCTTCCGTCACCACATCTAAAGATATACACAGAAAAGCATAGACAAGCACTAAAAAATAGCTAACACTTAAACCTTTATACGAATAAAAATTAAATGTAATGAAAAAGGACAAGGGCTTCAATATATATAAAATAGAAAGATCTTTGACTAAAGTCAGTCAGTTAAGTGCCATACGTGATACACGCTTTGGGCGATCATGTCTGGAATGAGACATGACTGATTGGGCAGTAGATTATCCCGCAGTAGGTTGCCATTGCTTTCTGCGGTAGACTGGTTGCCAGCCAAGGCTATAGATCCCAGTCTGTCCTGTTATTTGACTCATAGCTAGAGGGGGAAGAGATGTATCATAATATTTAATAGTAATTAGTGGGGGATCAGTTTATCACTTCATAACAATATAAAACTGATCCCCACTTTATGCCCAGTAGAAGCCTTAATCATGTTTTTTACTATTATATTTAGTGAGTCAGTTAAGTGCCATACGTGATACACCCTTTAGGCGATCATGTCTCGAAAGAGACATGACTGACTTGACAGAAGATTATCCTGCAGTAGGTTGCCATTGTTTTCTTCGGTAGACTGGTTGCCAGCCAATGGTATAGAACCCAATCTGTCCTGTTATTTAACCCATAACTAGAGGGATGAGACGGATTAATACCTTTCCCAGGGGTATTTGTGTGTAAATGAATGCAAGGAATTTTAAAAGGAATTTCAAATGGAATGCAAGGAATTTCAAATGTTTATCGATTAAGAATAACATTTAAAGAAATAAAAATATGTCGAATTTAAAAAATAAAATTGATTATTACTTTAAAAATTGCATTGTTTACGTTAGGTTTCGGATACGAAACTGGGTAGATGGGCGTTTCGAAAAAAATCTGAACGAATGAGTATGCAAAAGTTGAAACTTTCTAATGAAGCATTTTGTGCCAGGTGGTTTCTCCTGCAAAGGAGGCGCAAGTTCGAATCCTGTCAGAGGTACACTTAGTTCATTAAGTTTTCTGGAGTAAACAGACTGATAGACTAAATATATATTGTTTAAACTAAATGGGGTGTTTACTGAAATACGGATATAAGAATCGTCTATGAAGTAATATATATATATATATATATATATATAAGTCATCCACATACAAGCCTGTTTCGCTGTATCATAGCTCATCAGTGTGCCAAGACACATGCACTTGCTTCTGGCCGGGATCGAAACTCGAACGATTTGGTGTCAGTTGCTACTCCCTAAGCCATAGGCGCATGTAATCAGAGTAGGGGAAATTTAACGTGCTGTATATAAGAAATCAATTTATTTCGGAAGAGTCACGCATATAGCAGAATTGTAAGCTGTTTTTAAAATATATATATATATATATATATATATATATATATACGCCTGTCTGTCGAGCTGTATGTTGGGCAGTAATGTGTGTGTGTGTGTGTGTGTGTGATGAAATTAAAAATTCTGTAGATGTCATTTCTTTGTGAAATTTAGTGATGAAATGTAGCGAAATGTTGCAATCATTTTGTATTTGATTGGATATCATATATTTACGTATAACTCGGATATAAGAGACATTGATATAAGATAAACCCGTATATAAGAGATATTTTTTCTGGACCCAAATTAGTGCCTGTGGTAAAGTATATCAAATAGACCAAACCCGGATATAAGATGACTTTTATCCGGTCCCGGCAACTTTCTTATATCAGGGTTACACTGTATGTATGTTTATGTCTGAGGAACTGTGAGTCAGCGAAACTAAGTTAAATGCGATACGCTTGTTTCGGTTAGAATTTTTCATTAAATTGTTTCTTATCCGTTTTCGAAGATGGAATTTGAATTGTTCCATTTTTTTTTTGTTTTTTTTTTTTAGAACGGAAGTGTACGAAAAATTACTGTCCATGCGCGACAGAGTTCAAGGTCAATCTGTACCTACCAGCTTCACTCTACGTACTTCGCCTCCATTGCCACAGCAACAGTCCCGATATATATATATATATATATATATATATTAAAAAAAGGATTAATTCAAAGATGTTGAATGGCCATTTCGATATGACGATCCCCACGGGGAGCGACACATCACCTCAGCAACAGAAAAAAACCTTTCAGAAACTGGAGAAAAATTAGTCTACTTTTCCTTATTAAATAGATTGCAAAGAAATTAAAAAATAAATAATAATAAAATAAAATAAAATAAAATAAAAATAAAAATAAAGGGAAAGAAAAAGAGAAGGAAAAAGAAAAAGAAAAGGATAGAATAAAATCAAATAAATAAGAAAAGAAAAAAAAGAAAAAAAAGAAAAAAAATTGACATCGTCTGGGTTTGCAAAAAAAAGGGGAGAATGTAACTAAAAATTAACAGACAGCCGTGTTGAATCATTTAAAGCAACACGGAAAAAAGTTGGTAAGAGAGATAAAAGAAGGAAGGGAGGGAAAAAGAAAGAAACTAAAGAAAAAATCCTGTATCATTTTTTAATATTAAAATAAATTTTTAATATTAATTAGGATCGGGTTTTTTGGAATTTACCTTCCTGCTTTTTTCCCTTGGATTGAAGTATCTGAATTAAAATATATATATATATATATATACGTGTGTGTGTGTGTGTGTGTGTGTGTGTGTGTGTGTGTGTGTGTGTGTGTGTGTGTGTGTGTGATATTTTCGTAATTTTTTGTATTTTTCTTCTTTGGATTTTGTAGGCTTTGAATTTGCCATTGTGACGGAAATAATTTGAGTATTAGTTTATTTATTTTGTTTTACGGCATATCAACCTTAATGGATTTTTTAATACCGACAAGATTTTTACAATAGATTCGTTTAAATAGAATATGTATTCTTTGCAAGAAATCAGTTTGTAGATCAGGTTTCATTGACGTATTTTTGTAAAGAGGGTTTTGTCAAGAGTCAGATGTACGGTTAGTATATATACTTCCTTCGAAAATGCGTTGCTTTCAAAATTTTCTTCTCCAGAAAATATTTTTAATATCTAAAACCTATTTTTATACTTTAACAGTGTTTTGACCACAGTTTGGGGTTTTAAATATTTGGCCATAGAGAGGACCCTAACAGGTGCTACTATCACATATCAGGGTTGATGTGGCAACTACAGCAATTAAAAGGTAGTTCCACGCTCCTCTAAACCTCTCAATCAGAGGCCTTTCTGTCGGATGTATTTTATAATCATACCCAGAAGATCTCATTGAAGGAAGTACCTTCAGCAGAGGTCGACATATTTTGAAACTCCAACCAACAAGGCTCCACTAATAGAAACCTGTTTCCAGAATTTATGCCATGTGGCCAGCCCTTTCAGCGTATCACCCTGAAAAAAATAAAAAATAAATAAAAATAAAAATAAAATAAAAATGAGAAAAAAAAATAACAAGATCACTTATTTCCTATGCATTGACGATGTCTTATTAATAGAACAACATGACACACCAATACAGGTACTTGTTGATGGACTAAACTGGATAGACCAAACAAAAGATGGTACCAACGAAGCAGAAGCAAATAACACTTTAGCAGACATCGATATTTTTTTTTATTTAATCATTTCACCCCAAGCAAAGCGGTACCTCCACTGATGTGCAGAGGGGCTACATAAGAGAGTTAAAGTTTTAGACAGAAGAGTGAAGACAAAGACGAACCAGCAACAGGGGGTGAAAGAGAAAGGGCAAGAGAAGGATGTGAAGATGTTTCGAAGACAGAGGGAAAGGAAAAGAACAAGATACACGGGATAATGTAGAAAGGGTTGGAGTTAAGTGGATTATATATGGGAATTGACATTGCATTTATCCCAACGGCTTTTCATATTTAATACTTCTCGCCTCCACTTTTGCGTAGTCATGTGCGATGTCATAATCTGTAATGAGACTTTCGCTTCCAGTGTCCCGTACGCACGTGTTCATCTTCCATGAAAACAAAATTGACTACTACTATTGTTCGTCCGGAAACTATTTAATACACTTAATATAATTGTCATCTTCGATAATGGATGATGTAAGGCGAAAGCTCAGAAAGAATGAAATAAAAACATGTATCAACATTGTGATTTTCTTTTTTCTTTCAACGATAATGCTATTAAGCTTATCAGGCGATATGAAAAGAATTTCCATAAATTAA
Source organism: Ascarosepion bandense (assembly GCA_037127315.1). Taxonomy (NCBI): domain Eukaryota; kingdom Metazoa; phylum Mollusca; class Cephalopoda; order Sepiida; family Sepiidae; genus Ascarosepion; species Ascarosepion bandense. Next base: position 1,046,145 of record JBBBDQ010001240.1, on the reverse strand, counting down.
ATCGACAAAACTTGTCTATATTATTTAATGAAAGATGCATCAATGAAAAACTGCTGCCTAAACACACACACACACACACACACACACACACACACACACAATATATATATATATATATATATATATATATACTAAAAATCTACCTCCTTCTATCGAGCGCTCATAGCTCAGAAGTAGAATCGCCGACTGACGCCAATTCGGTCGGGTTTCAATCCTTGGTAAAAAGCAATCGGCTGTCTAACAGTACTGATGAGATGTGATACAGCGAAACATCTGTCTGCGAATGACTATATATATATTTATATATATATATAAATAGTGATCACGTTTATTAGTACACGCACAGAAAGTACGATATGTTTGGATATCAGTTGGGAAAGGTATTAATCCGTTTCTTCTCCCTCCAGCTATGAGTTAAATATCAAGACAAATTGGGTTCTATAGCCTTGGTTGGAAACTAGTGTACTGCAGAAAATAATGGCAACCTACGGCGGGCGGGAAAATATTCTGCCAAGTTAGTCATGTCTCTTTCGAGACATGATCGCCCAAGCACTTAGCTGACTTACTGACTGACAAAAAGTATAAACTATTCTTTTTAAGTAAAATCTTAATTCAGTAGGTTGACAATAGACTAGTTGCCATCCAAGTCTATAGAACCCAATCTGTCCTGTTATTTGACTCATAGCTAGAGGGGGAAGAGATGTATTATTATTAAGTAGTAATTAGTTGGGGATCAGTTTATTACTTCATAGCAATAGAAAACCGTTCCCCACTTTATGCCCAGTAGAAGCCTTAATCATGTTTTCAACTATTATATTCAGTCAGTCAGTTAAGTGCCATACGTGATACACGCTTTAGGCGATCATGTCTGGAAAGAGACATCACTGACTGGGCAGAAGATTATCCTGCAGAAGATTATCCTGCTTTTTGCAGTAGACTGGTTGCCAGCCAAGGCGATAATCATCATCATCATTCTGCGGCCTCGACCGAGATTCAAAATCTTGTCAGTAGCTGAAAACTTGATGCTTCGCCAGAGGTACCAAGGGTGTTTTTATCGTCACACCATCACTAGATGGGTTGCCTACCACGGTTTAAGAGAGGCCCATTCACTCTCATTGAGAGAAGGATATCCCGCGCCAGTTTCCCAACCTGGTGTTTTTTACAACCTCGCGGTAAAAAAAAGATATTAGACATAAACTACTGCTTGTAGAAAACAGTAATTTTTGAAAGGTTTTTTTTTTTTATCTTCTTGTTATAAAACGATAAAACCCATTCTGTTCCATTATTTAACCCCTAACTGAAAGGAAGAGATGGATTAATGCCTTTCCGAGCGTTATTTGTGCGTGAGTGAATGCAATGAATGCAACTGGAATTTGAACTCGGTTCCCCGATTTTTCGTTCCGAGCCGATATCCACTGCACCACAACGCACTTATAACCTAATTACCAAAATTCGAAAAATCTCGAAAACCGAAGCACTTCAGTTCCCAAGAATTTCAGATAATTTATTCTCCACCTGTATTTTTAACCCTCTAGGGCCATTCGTATCATATTAGTGGGGGATCTGTTTATTACTTCATAACAATATAGAACTGATCCCCCACTTTATGCCCAGTAGAAGCCTTAATCCTCTAGGGCCATTCGTATCATATTAGTGGGGGATCTGTTTATTACTTCATAACAATATAGAACTGATCCCCCACTTTATGACAAGTAGAAGCCTTAATCATATTATATTATTAACCCTCTAGGGCCATTCGTATCATATTTGATACAGTATGAAAACAAGCCTTGAAAGAAATATTTTCCTGAAAAATTTTTTAAGAGAAATATTTTATAAATTTCAAATGAAAGCAGTACTGACTGCTCAGTCAATGAATACCAAATGTTTCCTTATAGGGAAATACCAAATGTTTCCTTATAGGGAAATACCAAATGTTTCCTTATAGGGAAATACCAAATGTTTCCTTATAGGGAAATAGTGTATCAAATATGATACGAATGGCCCTAGAGGGTTAAATGGACAAACGTTTTGGATACGAAATTTGATAATCTTGCTGTTAGTGAGACAACGTGGTATCGAACTGATTACTTTAAAATAAATTTTGTTGTAAAATATCGGTCTTATTTTAATTATAAATAGTGATTAACAAAATGGCAGCGAATAATGGACTATCTCAAAGATGAAAGAAAGACTTAAAGCAACAGAAATGTGTTTGTTTCGTTTTTTTAAAATCGTATCACCCCGAGCAAGGCGGTAACGACACTGATGTGCAGGGGGCTACGTAATAGTGAAAAGATTGGGAAAGAGAAAGCTTGAAACCACATCCTAAACAGGGAACAAGAGATGAGACTCTTAACCTGTTCAATAGACGTGGGTGGAGTGTGAACCGGGCGATAGATGGATCTATCTACTCCAATTGAAAAAAAAAAAAGAAAATAGAGAAGATTAGAAAAGACAAAGCCTAAAAACCACATCCAAAACAGGGAACAAGGGATGAACCTCTTAACCTGTTCAATAGACGTGGGTGGAGTGTGAACCGGGCCATAGATGGATCTATCTACTCCAATTGAAAACAAAAAAAGAAAACAAAAAACAGAGAAGATTAGAAAAGAGAAAGCCGAAAACCACATCCTAAACAGAGAACAAGAATGAGCCTCTTAACCTGTTCAATAGACGTGGGTGGAGTGTGAACCGGGCGATAGATGGATCTATCTACTCCAATTGAAAACAAAAAAAGAAAACAAAAAACAGAGAAGATTAGAAAAGAGAAAGCTGGAAACCACATCCTAAACAGGAACAAGGGATGAGCCTCTTAACCTGTTCAATAGACCTGGGTGGAGTGTGAACCGGGCGATAGATGGATCTATCTACTCCAATTGAAAACAAAAAAAGAAAACAAAAAACAGAGAAGATTAGAAAAGAGAAAGCCGGAAACCACATCCTAAACAGGGAACAAGGGATGAGCCTCTTTACCTGTTCAATAGACGTGGGTGGAGTGTGAACCGGGCGATAGATAGATCTATCTACTCCAATTATAAAATAAAGAGAAACCAAAGTGAGAAGATTGGAAAAGAGAAAGCCGGAAAACACATCATAAACAGAGAACAAGAATGAGCCTCTTAACCTGTTCAATAGACCTGGGTGGAGTGTGAACTGGGCGATAGATGGATCTATCTACTCCAATTGAAAACAAAAAAAGAAAACAAAAAACAGAGAAGATTAGAAAAGAGAAAGCCGGAAACCACATCCTAAACAGGGAACAAGGGATGAGCCTCTTAACCTGTTCAATAGACCTGGGTGGAGTGTGAACCGGGCGATAGATGGATCTATCTACTCCAATTGAAAACAAAAAAGAAAACAAAAAACAGAGAAGATTAGAAAAGAGAAAGCCGGAAACCACATCCTAAACAGGGAACAAGGGATGAGCCTCTTAACCTGTTCAATAGACCTGGGTGGAGTGTGAACTGGGCGATAGATAGATCTATCTACTCCAATTATAAAATAAAGAGAAACCAAAGTAAGAAGATTGGAAAAGAGAAAGCCGGAAACCACATCCTAAACAGGGAACAAAGGATGAGCCTCTTAACCAGTTCAATAGACGTGGGTGGAGTGTGAACCGGGCGATAGATACATCTATCTAATCCAATTGAAAAAAAAAAATGAGAAGATTAGAAAAGAGAAAGCCGGAAACCACATCTACAGAAAGATGCTGATGATATAATGTCCCGAATATTTCAGCAACAACGAAGTTTCTCAGAGAATGGAAACGAAAAGGAAAATTATAGATAACATCAGAAAGGGGTAGCTGAAGTTTCTAAAGAAGACAGGCGATGAGGAAGGAAGACTTCGAGAATCTGATAATCACAGGGCGGATAGAGATATATTTGATGAACTTGATCAAATGTTTAGCAGGGTAAGGTTTGGGTGAAATAACAAAATATATTAAGAGCTACAAGGGACAGATAGAGGTAAAGGGCTATGATCTCCTACGTCCTGAAGAGACTCGGCAGATAACAATTGAAACGTTTTAAATGATATACCATATTCTCATACTATCACTGAAGCACAGATATGCTTAGTCTACACGTCGATGGGTGACCGCTGGGAAATATTGGGTCCTGTAAGCTTAGATGAGTGAGTGGTGTATGGATAACGATTCAGAATTGAAAATCGGAGAGCCGAGTTCAAGTGCCTGTTGCGTTCGTTATATTTACTTAGGCGAAAATTCCCTTGGAAAAGGTATAAATCCAGCTCTTCACCGCCAGCTATGGATTAATTACTAGCACTTGTATCATTAAATCATTTATTTAAGTGATAGACGTGATACACGCTTTGGACGATCATGTCTCGAAAGAGACATGACTGTCTGGGCAGAAGGGTATCTCGCAGTAGGTTGCCATTGCTTTCTGCGGTAGACTGGTTGCAAGCCAAGGCTATAGAATCCAATTTGTCCTGTTATTTGACTCATAGCTAGAGAGGGAAGAGATGTATTATATTATTGAGACTGGTTGCCAGCCAAGGCTATAGAACCCAATCTGTCCTGTTATTTGACTCATAGCTAGAGGGGGAAGAGCTGTATTATATTATTGAGACTGGTTGTCAGCCAAGGCTATAGAATCCAATTTGTCCTGTTATTTGACTCATAGCTAGAGAGGGAAGAGATGTATTATATTATTGAGACTGGTTGCCAGCCAAGGCTATAGAACCCAATCTGTCCTGTTATTTGACTCATAGCTAGAGGGAGAAGAGATGTATTATATTATTGAGACTGGTTGTCAGCCAAGGCTATAGAACCCAATCTGTCCTGTTATTTGACGCATAGCTAGAGGGGGAAGAGATGTATTATATTATTGAGACTGGTTGCCAGCCAAGGCTATAGAACCCAATCTGTCCTGTTATTTGACGCATAGCTAGAGAGGGAAGAGATGTATTATATTATTGAGACTGGTTGTCAGCCAAGGCTATAGAACCCAATCTGTCCTGTTATTTGACTCATAGCTAGAGAGGGAAGAGATGTATTATATTATTGAGACTGGTTGTCAGCCAAGGCTATAGAACCCAATCTGTCCTGTTATTTGACTCATAGCTAGAGGGGGAAGAGATGTATTATATTATTGAGACTGGTTGTCAGCCAAGGCTATAGAACCCAATCTGTCCTGTTATTTGACGCATAGCTAGAGAGGGAAGAGATGTATTATATTATTGAGACTGGTTGTCAGCCAAGGCTATAGAACCCAATCTGTCCTGTTATTTGACGCATAGCTAGAGAGGGAAGAGATGTATTATATTATTGAGACTGGTTGTCAGCCAAGGCTATAGAACCCAATCCGTCCTGTTATTTGACTCATAGCTAGAGGGGGAAGAGATGTATTATATTATTGAGACTGGTTGTCAGCCAAGGCTATAGAATCCAATTTGTCCTGTTATTTGACTCATAGCTAGAGAGGGAAGAGATGTATTATATTATTGAGACTGGTTGCCAGCCAAGGCTATAGAACCCAATCTGTCCTGTTATTTGACTCATAGCTAGAGAGGGAAGAGATGTATTATATTATTGAGACTGGTTGTCAGCCAAGGCTATAGAACCCAATCTGTCCTGTTATTTGACTCATAGCTAGAGAGGGAAGAGATGTATTATATTATTGAGACTGGTTGCCAGCCAAGGCTATAGAACCCAATCTGTCCTGTTATTTGACTCATAGCTAGAGGGGGAAGAGATGTATTACATTATTAAGTAGTAATTTGTAAGGAATCAGTTTATTACTTCATAACAATATAAAACTTATCCTCCACTTTATGCCCAGTAAATGCCTTAAGCATGTTTCCAACTATTATATTCTGTCTGTCAGTTAAGTGCCACAGGTGATACACGCCTTGGTCGATCATGTCTGGAAAGAGACATGACCGACTGAGCAGAAGTGTATCTCGCAGTAGGTTGCCATTGCTTTCTGCGGTAGACTGGTTGCAATCCAAGGCTATACAACCCAATCTATCCTATTATTTAACCCATAACTGGAGGGAAGGGACAGATTAATACGTTTTCTATGGGGATTTGCGCATAATGAATGCAAGGAATTTCAAATGGAATTCGAACTCGGCTCCCCGATTTGTCGTTCCGAGCCGATATCCACTGCACCACACTTTCCCAAATATTCTTACAATCTACGAATATTTTTGGCCTTTAAATATGCTGCAAAATATTGATAAGCCGTAAAATAAAAAGAAATCAATTTTGCTCAATGTAAATTATTGATCAATAAGTTTGTGCAAATTTTCCTAGATTTTGAAAGGTATTACTGCCAGAGGGAGAGTTCAAATCGCGCATTTGATGGCTAGAGTCAATAATTGACCGGTCACGTTGACCATTTGCCCATCACTTGCAGTCAGTTTTAGACAGTGCTCGCAACAGTTAAATGCATTTGCCCGTGCATTTAATTTAAAGGTAACTTCGGATGAGCTGAGTGACCATGGCCATGATGGACAACATCCCCTCGGGGCTTTAGGCATAGACTGAACAAGACTCAGTTGTGCGGATTTCGCTATCGAACGAACGCTAAATCATATTAATCACGAAACACAATATGACGTCATACGACAAGGCGGGAAAATGATTAGAATGATTTATATTTAGGAGTTGTAATTTTGCGTCCGGTCAAGTGTTTCGCGTGCATGTGTTTCTGTGTACACACCTAGTTGTAGAGTAGTTTTCGCACTGATAGTTATAATCGTGTAATGTCGGTTGCTAATCGACTTAACGCACCCAAAATGTTAGGAACTTGGTAATCTTCCATTGTAAGCTTAGTATCCCGCCAACTGCCGACTAGTATCAACTGCCTTAGTCCAATTCTGTCCAAACTGGAACTAACTAGTATTTCTACTGAACTCCAGTAGAACTCGAAAGAACTCTATAGAACTTCTAAGAACTTCCCAAGAATTTCAATATTTATTGCACATAGTACAAATATGGCACAAGGCTTAAAACGGGGATGGAGAAGGCTGGTCATCCTCTGTCCTATTTTAACTTAGCTATTCACTTTCGTAGACTCTGACACACTTACAATAAACCTTACACCATAATACCACATTTTTATTCCCATTCTTACCACGTCCACCATAATACCTCAGATGCTCTATGTAGTCCTACTTAACTCCCATATGGACAATTCTGAGTGACGGGCATGGGCAGAAAATAACAATTTTAAAAATTCTCCAATGATTTTATACACTGAAAAACAATATTTACCAGAAACTCAATAAAATTGTATCTAAAATTATTTATAAATAGATCTTTGTCTGTGTGTGTGTAGGTGTGTGTGTGTGTGCGTGTGTGTGTCTGTGTGTACGTTACCAATAGACTCCGAAACGGCTGAACCGATTTTCTTGAAAATTTACACAGTTGTACTATAAGCGTCTGCGAGTATTCTTAGCTAGGTTTTGTGTCGAGGTACCCCCGATAAATATCGAAAATCGATAATCGAAAAAATCGGGTTATAGAAGGAGTGGACCGATTTTAATCAAATTTCATAGACTCATAAACAAAGACATAAGAAACGATATTCAGAAATTTCAAGGTTGTAGTTCTTACAATAGTGCAGAAAATCGATAATATATATATATATATATATAAAAGGCAAGATGTTTGTGTGTGTGTCTGTTTATCTGCCTGTATGTCTGTATTTTTTCAGTTTTTGCTTTGGGTTTGGCTCTAAGTAGGTATAATTATAGTCCTTAGTCTCAGCCATGGCACCATTTTTTCAGAGGACTTATTTAACCTTCAAAATTCAGTTTACGACGAAAAAAACTTATTTGATATCGATACCAGGAAATCAAAATTTGACTTACATCCATTCATTTTTCTTTCAGTCTACGATTTGGTTTTAACTGGAAACAACTATTGCTTTTTAGTTTTACGTGCCAACGTCCAAAGAGTCTGAGCTCCAGGACCATGGATTAGTTTTAGCTTTCATTACACCCGAGCAACGCCGGGCTGTACTGCTAGTTAGTTATAAAGACCCCCCCCACTCTCTAATAAAGTGATAGAAAAGTCAGATCCCTGAACGAAAAATAATGACTTCCCAAAAACTTATAGAATTAACTTCCTGTTAACTCTAATTAATATAGGAGGGAGAGTCCATTATCTGAGGAATAGGGGTGTTCCCCATCACATACCTGTAAGTTGATGTTGTGCATGTTTTCAAGTGTGTGTATTTAATATATTATAATGTGCTTTCTGGTGCAGTGGCTATCGTCTCGGAACGTGAAATCCGAGAGCCGATTTCGTGTTGTAGTTGAATTAGTTGCATTCGCTTACGAGCAAATATCCCTGAGAAAGGTATTAATCCATCTCTTCTCCCATTAATTATGGGTTAAATAGCAGGACAGAACGTAATGGCAGCTTACTGAGGGAAAAATCTTTTACTCAATCAGTCGTGTTTCTTTCGAGACATGATCTTGAATTCACTTATGCGCAAATACCATTGGGAAAAGATATTAATCCGTCGCTTCTCCCTCTAGCTATGGGTTAAATAAAAGAACAGATTCGATTCTATAGCCTTGGCTGGAAAACATTCTTCCGCAGAACGTATTTGCGGCCTACTGAAAAGAGAACCCGATTTTTGTTGGACTATAAAAATGTTGAGGAGAAATAAATGATTGCAAAAAGCAAATTCATCCATTAAGTTTTGTCCCACCCTGTGTGTCAATTGAAATTTTTGTTCGCATATCAAAGCATCAGACCTTGATCTACCAGTGACTCGATTTTGGTTGAGTTTGAGTGAAGTGTCTTGGAGAAATGCTTTTAGTGGTTATGTTGAAATGGTAAGGTCAAGTGCTTATTCAAAAAGCTCCAGTATCAGTTTGCCATGACATGTAAGTTATAAAAATGTGATTTAAATATTAGTTGTTGTTGTATTTGTAAAACGGGATTCAGGCTTGGTCAATTTTGCCAATAAACGGGAATGATGTATGTATCATTAAAAGTGACGCAGAAGAAGTGGATGCATTGTTTCTGTAACGTCGGAGGGGTTGGCACCTTGTTGAAAACGTGAAATTCTTATAGTGGAAGTTACAAAAAAAGACCCACTTTTTATTGGAATACAACTAAGCGTTTTGGAAAAATAAACGGTCGCAAAAAGCAAGATCTATCAATAATTTTTAACGAACTCTGTGTCAATTAAAATTTTTGTTCGCATATCAAGACACCAGACCTTGATCTACCAGAGACTCGATTTTGGTTGAGTTTGAGTGAAGCGTCTTGGAGAAATGTATAAAAGTGCGCAAAACACCACCCGAAATTATGTTTGTCGTTGATTTTTGACAAACCCTTACATTGATTCGAAAGATTTTTGTGTGCATCAAAGGTTCGGACCTTGATCTACAAGTTACCCGATTTTGGTTGAATTCAAATAACGCGTCTCGGAGGAGAAAAGTTTGTAAATTCTAAGCGTTTCGATGATTTCTGCGTACCCTGTAAATCGATTTGAAAATTTTTCGAGTTCATCAAAAAGGTTCATGTTATGATCGACGAGTGACCCAATTTTGGTTAAAATAAGACCAAGAGTTTCGGAGAAGTAGTGTCGGTAGAATAGAGACACACAAACACTTATATTCATTCATTCATATATATATATATATATATATATATATATATATATATATATATATATAAAATAAAAAGTGTGAGAGGCCGTTGACGTTTTGTTCAAAGTGTATATTTATTGTTGTTGTTATTATACATGTTATGATACATTAAGTGTCCATAATGGTATTTGTGACGCTACACGTGTTTCGAGTCTAAGATTGACTCTCTTCAGGTGAATAAATTTGTGGCTTTACGTATCGACTTCCTTTTGTTTCTTAGGGCCAAGTTGTTGTTTTATAAATAAGTAACTCGAATAGAAAAATAAAAATAAAATAAAAAAATTAAAAATAAATCAAATCAGTAATATATATATATATATATATATATATATATATATATATACAAGGAAAAGATTTTTAATTTATTAATCCAACATATTTTATTTTATTGCTTGGAATTTATTTTTAGAGGACACTCATATTTAAGTGGACGCTGTGTTTATTTACTAAACAATATATTTATTCAAAATATTTATTGAAGTAGACAGATTAAACTATCGCCCGGTTCACACTCCACCCACGTCTATTGAACAGGTGAAGAGGCTTATCCTTTGTTCCCTGTTTAGGATGTGGTTTCCGGTTTTCTCTTTTCCAATCTTTTCACACCTTTTTCTTTTTTCCTTTTCTTTTTTTCAATTGGAGTAGATAGACTAAACTATCGCCCGGTTCACACTCCACCCACGTCTATTGTACAGGCGAAGAGGCTCATCCCTTGTTCTCTGTTTAGGATGTGGTTTCCGGCTTTCTCTTTTCCAATCTTTTTACTCTTACGTAGCCCCCTGCACATCAGTGGCGTTACCACCTTGCTTGGGGTGATATGATTAAAACAAATATCATAGCAGAAATGTATACGTTTTTCTGTAGAATTCGAACCTGCATTCCCATAGAGGAAACCCGTTATTAGAACAGATGTGCTTTAACCTCTCCGCCACAGAGAATTTCCCGTACGAACCAAAACCCGAATAGTTCTTTTGTACGCAAATTTTTCTCGATTCTCGAAATATACACCTCTGCTAAATTTTGTATCCTAACGCAAAGACAATTTTTTAGGAAGGTAGGATTCTAACCTACATACTACTAAGGAAAACCGTTATTTAATAATCGTATTTTTTTTATTTCGTTGCTTAAACGTTATTTTAGTAGACGCTCTGATTATTTATTAAATAACATATTTATTTATTTACATCTCAGTCAGTTAAGGGCCACACGCTTGGGCGATCATGTCTCGAAAGAAACACGATTGACTGAGTAAAATATTTTCCCCTCACTTGGCTGCAATTACGTTCTGCGGTAGAATGTATTCCAGCCAAGGCTGTAGAATCCAATCTGTTCTTTTATTTAACCCATAGCTAGAGGGAGAAGAGACGGATTAATACCTTTCCTTAATGGTATTTGCGCGTAAGTAAATTCAAGAAATTCAACTGGAACTCGAACTCGGCTCTCGCATTTATCTATCAGCCTAAATATTCCCGAAATCATATTAGAAAAATATGCGTTTCCCGGTAAGATTCGATCCTGGGTTCCCCTAGAGAAAACTGTCAGTAGATCAGACGTGGATTAACCTCTCGTTTAATGGTCAAGTAAAGTTCGAATAAAGCTCTTACCTTTCCCGATTCTCGAAATATCTCGAATATTCGAATATATTGAATTTTCAGCGATATTGCGCAATACTTGCGATATTGACGTTTCGGTACTACATAAATTGCAATCGTCAGATTTTGTAATATTCTAATTCTTGCCTACACTTTTCCTTAAATTAATCTCAAAATGCGATTCCGCCAATGGCAATATTCAGACATTGTTGATGGCTGGAGTTGATCATTACCCGCTCTTGGGAGTTACTTGCCTATTACCTGTGGTCTGTTCTCGACGGTGGTCGCAATTTCTACATTCTTTTATGTTCAGAGCTCATTTCTAAATGTTTCTTCTTTATTTTTGAGGCCAGAGCAAAAAGAAAAAAAGAAAGAATAGCACGCAATATATTTACTGAAATAACCGAGGGGAAGCAATAGAGAGAATATGAACGGCAGCCTGCGGCTGACTGACGCGTCAGCGAAACGTTTCTGACGTTGCAAACACGTGGCCCTGATCTTACAAATGATTTCTTGCTACTTGAATGAAGTCAAGCAAAGAAACTCCGCCTAGCGTCAAGCACATGTGCACATGGGCCGAGGCGTACGCACGTTTTAAAATAATGCAAAAACATTGAGTCCATGCTTCGTACAATCACTTGAATCTGCTCTCCTTTCCCAAATTCATCGCAACTGCTTGATTATTATATTAATTCCAACAGGTCCTGAAGTCCTGGGTGATAGAACTATAGTTAAACTTTGCTAAGAAAGAATTCAGGGTTAGGTGCAGCAACATTGAGTCTATGCTTCTTACAATCACGTGAATCTAATCTCATTTTCCAGATTAACAACTTGATTATCTATCTAAACTTATTTAGAATTGGAACTTTGTGTGTGTGTGTGTGTGTGTGTGTGTGTGTGTGTGTGTGTGTGTGTGTGTGTGTGTGTGTGCGTTACCTATAGACTCCGAAACTTAGTTCTGCAGATTTGCTTTTTATTTTCTCATATTTTCTAATAAGGCTTTTTATTTCAAAATTATATTCATACAAATATTGTCCATATGTTAACAGAGATCTTTTGAACTCCATTGTTCATCATCAGGGTCAAATTTTTACAGTTTTGCACTTTTTTTACCAACAACAATTGCCTTGCAGCGGAAACGTGTTGCTACATATTGAAGAACTAAATAAACGTTAAGAAATTTTTGAAAATTCAAGGGAAGTGATAATGTGATCACGTGCAGGCGTGAAATTATGTGATCTCGTGCAGGCGTGAAATTGTGATCTCGTGCAGGCGTGAAATTATGTGATCTCGTGCAGGCGTGAAATTATGTGATCACGTGTAGGCGTGAAATTATGTGATCTCGTGCAGGCGTGAAATTATGTGATCACCTGCAGGCGTGAAATTATGTGATCACGTGCAGGCGTGAAATTATGTGATCACCTGCAGGCGTGAAATTATGTGATCTCGTGCAGGCGTGAAATTATATGATCTCGTGCAGGCGTGAAATTATGTGATTACGTGGAATATTTAAAGTCGCGAAAATATTTTAAAAATCAAAAAATACGTTAGGGAATTTGAAAAATTCAAGGAAGTATTTATGTGAATTATCTAATTACGTAGAAGTATGACTTATTTACTTTCATTAGATTTCAAATATAATCGTATTTCTAAGTTTAGATGAATAAAAATTTCGAAAGTACTCGGTTAACATATGTACAATATTTGTACAAATATAATTTTGAAATAAAAAAAAACCTCATTAGAAAATATGAGAAAATACAAAAGAAAATCTGAAAGACTAAGTTGTCTTTAACGTTTAATACAACGTGTTTAAAAGAAAGGATGCTGCCTAAATACACGTATATATATATATATATATATATATATATATATATATATATATATATTAATGCAGGTTTCATTGAATAATATAGACAAGTTTTGACTTTTAATTTTGTGTAGGATCCGTTCATACCGTCTGATATACTTGATGGTGATGTCGTTGAAAGACAACAAAAAATCACAGTAATTGTTGATTTTTTATCGAGTCTAAGCTTTCGGCTCACATAAGCCATTATCAAAGAATAAATATTAACACACAGTAAACATAGAACATTTAAGTTATTAATAATAAAGACAATTAAATTGAAAATACAAGTCCATCCCTACCGTGGCGGATGGCCAAAGACAGTGACAAAATAGTGGCGTTGTGGTCCCTGATCTGATTACAGGCATTTGAGTACGTTATTGGAAATATCAAAATTGATCGTATTCAAACCAGGTTTAAATTGTTTAATGTTGATAAACAATCTATATTATTCAATGAAACCTGCATTAATGAAAAAATGCTGCCAAAATACACACAATATATATATATATATATATATATATATATATATATATATATGATTGATTTGTTTGAACATTATTTTTAATTGATACTCGATTAAAATAATGCTCAAACAAATAAATCAAATATGTCGGTTGTTAAAACCATTTCGTTAATCTTCGGGATATTTCGTAACGCACACACACACATAGATATATATATATATATTTTTCTAAACATATACTATTAAATATAAGAGACAATGAATGTCTATTATGTTTAATCATGAGCCGTTCTAAACGTCGTATTTTGGCTTTAATTTCAGTTGAAAATAAAGACAAAAATTCTCCAACATTTTGATAATTTTTTATTAATTTGGTTCTAAGCTTTCGGCTCATACAGTAAAAAGAACCTTCAGATATTGGAGGCCATGTACATGAAATCCAAACAACCCACACTTAATAAAATCACTTTTAAATCCGGTCATAACATATTACATTGCATTTGAATACATGGTTCTGTTGTCATTTCGCGCTATCACGTCATAGAACCGCATTGCAAATTTGCGAACTACGTTTGTTATTTTTGGTAACTATTGCCGTTGCCTAGCGGAGTTTTATGTCAACACAAAATAAAATCGTCGGTGATGGTGGATGTTATTGTGTTACCGTCTTAATAATCTCTCTGAAGATGGCTCATGTGAGCCGAAAGCTTAGAAGCAAATTAATAAAAAAATTATTCAAATGTTGGAGAATTTTTGTTTTTATTTTCAACTGAAATTAAAGCCAAAATACGACGTTTAGAACGGCTCATGATTAAACATAATAGACATTCATTGCCTCTTATATTTAACAGTATATGTTTAGAAAATTATTTGCTGCCTCGATACACTATATATATATATATATATATTTTAATTCAGATACTTCAATCCAAGGGAAAAAAGCAGGAAGGTAAATTAAAAAAAACCCGATCTTTTTCTTTTTCTTTTTCGTTTTCTTTTTCTTTTTCTTTCCCTTTATTTTTATTTTTATTTTATTTTATTATTTATTTTTTAATTTCTTTGCAATCTATTTAAAAAGGAAAAGTAGACTAATTTTTCTCCAGTTTCTGAAAGGTTTTTTTCTGTTGCTGAGGTGATGTGTCGTCCCCCGTGGGGATCTTCATATCGAAATGGCCATTCAACATCTTTGAATTAATCCTTTTTTAATATATATATATATATATATATATATATATATATATATATATATATATATATATATAAAACAGACAAATTAGCAAATACTTAAACTTTTATCCAGTTACAGTCTCGAATAAAAATGGCAATACTAAAAAAAAAACTCAGGAAAATAAGGTCTGAAAGCCAATTTACTTACTCAGTAAAGTGATTGAAGATTTTTAAGATCAAGCAAAAAAACGATTACCAACGTTAAATCTTATGAAATGTTGGTTATAGTCGTAACTCGAGACTCTGTTATTACTTATAGTCGTAACTCGAGACTCTGTTATTACTTATTGAAATTGAAATTCAGAATTTTTTCTCTTTTTTTAGAAATGTTCGGTGTGCTTATTATTGTTTAACAGTTAAACTTTCTGACTTGTAAAAACTGAAAGCCGAAGTCACATTAGAATAGCGAAAAATGGTTTCCAGATGTTAAGCAAAGTATTAAGAATCGAGAAAACTTCGTTAGAATCAAAGCGATTAGTGCTGTGATTGCTGTGTAAAGGAATCTTCCTTTTAGGATGTACTGTCTCTTCGTAGATGAAGAAGAGATCTGAATAGAAAAATGTGGTTCTACAGAAGGATACTGAGAAAATCTTAACTAGAACTCGTTAGCATTAAAAATATTTCTTTATGACAGAAACAAAATACATACTTTAAGTAAGAATATAAATAAAGTGAGTTTAGCTTTATGTAGCTCATAATGCAAAAAGAGGGCTTAGAAAATCTGACACTCACAGGAAATACTGCAGGCAAGCGAAACAGCAAGTAATGTGTCTAACTAGAGTGGATAAATAGATGGCAGAACGAGGACTGGAAAGGATACTAAGAGGCAACTATTTAATAAAGCTACATAGTATAGGATGCCGTGAAGAGCCGTTTTCGTTCATGTCTTTAACGAGCACAGCACATAATTAAAAAGATATTTACTTGAAATATGTACAAAGTTTTAAAGTCAGTTATTTTTATCTTACACAATACAGAAACAAAAAGCACCCTTATACATAACATAGGGAAAAGATAGCTGGAATTTTTAGAGCACATAATGTGGAAAGAGGGCTTAGAAAATATGATACACACAGGACTTGTTAAAGGAAAGAGGGTCAAAGTAAACAACGACTCATTGACTTAACGAACTTATGTAAATGGTCTGCGCCTCCTCGGCCTTACCCTCTCTTCCGATCTCAAGTGGAACCATTACATTGAGTCAATAGCTAAATCCACTGCTAGGAAGGCTGGGTCACTGTGTTAGGCCAGGAGGTTTTTTCGCCTGAATCCATCTTGAATATATACAAATCAACCATCCGTCCGTGCATGGAATACTGTTATCATATATGGCGAGACGAACCCGTTGTTCATCTCAGTGTTCTCGACAGACTCCGAAGGAGAATCAGTAATGTGATAGGTACCGACTTGGCTGCTCGACTCCAGCCACGTTCTCACCGATGGTATGTGGCTTCCCGATGTCTGTTCTATAACTTTTTATGGCTTCTGCTCTAATGAACTTAAGTCACTGGTGTCCTTGCAACAGGTGTTTACTTGTGCAACCAGACTGGCAACTGGGTCTCACCTACTCACAGTTAGATCAACCAAATGCAGACGACAATTCTACTCCACCAGCTTCTTTTCTCGCACTTCCTGCCTGTGTAACTCTCTTTCATATTCTTGCTTTCCTAACGGCTACAACCTTAGGAATTTAAATGCATTGTCAATACCCATCTCTTAACCACCTGACTCTAGTTCTTTCTACATCACCCTGTATATCCTTTCCTTTCTCTCCACCTTTGCAACTGTCATCACATCTGTATTCCCATCCTTAACTGGTACGTCTTTCTCTTTACTCTCCTCCTATCTAATTTCTTTTATTCTTATGTAGACCCCTGCACATCAGTGGCGTTACCGCCTTGCTCGAGGTGATACGATAAAAAAAAAAGAAAAACAAACAAATAAAAAAAAACAATGGGAAGAATGGATAGCAAAACAAAGAAAATATTGCCTCCAGAGGATACGAACCCTGAAGAAAGATGGCGTAGAGAAGCAAATCCAGTTTAAATGCATCAGTGTATGAACATTTTGCCCAGTGGATATAAGCGTTGGTTAGTTCCAGTGACTTGACCCAAAGTGTTGTGAGTTCAATACCAGACAAAATTTGTAAAAGCTAGACAGGACAGTAAATTATGGAGAGTCTTGGTCGTTCACGTCCTGAACGAACACGGCACATAGAAAAAGAAGAATAAGAAAGAAAAATATGAAAAATAACGTGCGTGTGTCAATAGTTTGGCAAAACAGGGATTAGTAGAGATAACAAAAAGTTGTTGGTTGGTGTTTTATGGCATATCAACACCTCGGCGGGTCATTTATTGCCAACTAAATTTTATTTATTTATTGCTGGTAATACCTTTTTCCTTTCAACAATTTATTGTTGTTTTTATATAAGTTTTGTGTCTAGTAATACTTTTTTCTTTTCGAGTATCAAGACTCATTGGGATTTGTTTTTTTTTAAGGGCAGGGTTCCCAACTCCTACCCTATTATTTAACCCATAACTGGAGGGAAGGAACGGATTATTACCTTTCCCAAGGGTACTAGTGCTTAAGTGAATTCGAACTCGGCTCACCGATTTCTCTTTCTCATCTACTGCACCACAATGCACATCCGTCACTAAACGCTTACAGCACCTGGTATTCCGAAGCGGTCACCCATCTAAGTACTGACCAGGCTCAATGTTGCTGAACTTCGTTGATCGAGCGAGAACCGGTTTATTCAACGTGATATGGCCGTAAGCAATAAACGCTTACAGCACCTGTTATTACTGAGCGGTCACCCATCTAAGTACTGACCAGGCTCAACGTTGCTTAACTTTGGTTATCGAGCGAGAACCGGTGCATTCAACGTGATAGTCAACAAAAATACAAGATTTATAAAGTGCTGTTTTTTTTTCTTTTCTTTTTTTAATCATTTCACCCCAAGCAAGGCATTCCACTGCCACTATTGCGCAGGGGGTTACATAGGGGGAAAGTGATTAGAAAGAGTGGTTAGATATAGGAAATGTCAGAAGGAGGGTGATAGACGGGTAAGGATGCGGGTTGGGTAGATGGGAAGAGTGTTTGAGAGAATGGATGCGAGTTAGTGTGTTAGGAGGTGTCTGTTAACCTTACATTTAAACTTCTGGAGGTTGTAGCTGCTGCAAATTACAGGAAATTGTGGAGAGCCATGATCGCCCATATTCTGAATGTACCCGGCATATAGAAGAACGAGTTTGTGTAAAGACACTAATCGACTCGTGTAAAGAGTTAACAAAACATAGATTCGATAAAATAGCAAAATGGTAAACTCTATCGAGCACTGAAACGAACAGGAGATTGTGGAGAGCCATGATCATTCACGTCTCAATCCATGATCGCTCAAGGCACATAGAAGAAAAAAAAGGGATGACTTTGTTGATTGAGAGAAAGAAACTTTGTAAAAATTGCATTAGTCTCGGTGTAGGGTGGTTTGTTTGCTATAATAAGTCTACCAATGAGAGTTTACAGGTAACAGCCCCAGTTGCTACTGCGGTTACGTCTGCACTTTGCCTTTTGCAGATTTAATCAACCCTGGCTGCGAGCCGAGACACTCTTTGCCAAAACCAGAATCGACATCGAGATGGCCACTGGTCACAGGAAGTTAATAGGTGAGAATTAACCAAAAGGGCTGACTATGGGCTTCAGCCAATCGTAATGTTATTTTGAATTGGTCGTGAAAACAACTTTCTTCTCGGTATATCTTTAAACGCTTTCCTCAGTTGATACTCTGATTTTTAAACGGTCCTTGTTTCTATGTGCCTTGCCTGAGGGCGCGGAAAACCATGATTCTCCACAGCATCCTATTCTTTAGCAATTGTTTGCCTATAACACATTCCCACTGTTTTGTCCTTTAAAACACTGATTCTCGTACAATCATGGAAGTTAAGCAACATCGAGTTAGTACCTGGATGGGTGACCGTTTGGAAATACCAAGTGCTGTAAGCTTGGAGGTGTGAGTAGTATAAAAGACTTACGGTGACAGCACATTAAGACCACAGTCCCGTAAGGTCACCGAAGTTAAGCAACGTCATTCCTGGTTAGTACTTACATGTATGTCTGCTTAGGAATTCCAGTCGGGTTCGTTATAATCACTTATGCGCAAATATCATCTAAAATTAATTATAAATGGAACTTTGTCTGTGTGTGTGTGTGTCTGTGTGTGTGTGTCCGTTACCTATAGACTCCGAAACGGCTGAACCGATTTTCTTGAAAAATTTACACAGTTGTATTATAAACGTCTGCGAGTGTTCTTAGCTAGGTTTTGTGTCAAGGTACCCCCTGATAAATATCGAAAATCGATAATCGAAAAAATCGGGTTATAGAAGGAGTGGTCCGATTTTAATCAAATTTGATACACTCATAGATAAAGACATAAAAAACGATATTTGGAAGTTTCAAGGTTGCAGTTCTTACAATAGTGCAGAAAATCACTAACACACACACACACACACACACACACACACACACACACACACACACACACACATATATATATATATATATATATATATATATATATATAAAAGGCAAAATGTTGTGTGTGTGTCTGTTTATCTGCCTGTATATCTGTACTTTTCTCAGCCCTTTTATTTTAGTTTTTGCTTCGGGTTTGGCTCTAAGTAAGTATAATTGTAGTTCTTAGTCTCAGCCATGACACCATTTACTCAGCCTTCAAAATTCAGTTTACGAATTTAGCCTTCAAAATTCAGTTTACGACGAAAAAAACTTATTTGATATCCATACCAGGAAATCAAAATTTGACTTACATGCATTCATTTTTCTTTCAGTCTACGGTTTCGCTTTAACTGGAAACAACTATTGCTTTTTAGTCTTTCGTGCCAACGTCCAAAGAGTCTGATCTCCAGGACCATTGATTAGTTTTAAAGCTTTCATTACACCCGAGCAACGCCAGGCTATACTGCTAGCAAATAAATAAATTGTTTGTTTATATGCATGTGGGCGTGTGATAATACAAGTGTCAAGTTTATTAAAACGATGGAGGATTCTTGAATATGTGTGTGTGAAAACTTTGGATGGTGAAATTAGTGTCAGTTAAATTCCATATGTGAAACACGTTCGGGCGTTGTGGTGCAGTGGATATCGGCTCGGAAGGAGAAATCAGGGAGAAGAGTTCAAATTCCTGTTGAATTCATTGCATTCACTTACTCGCAAATACCCTTGGGAAAGGTATTAATTCCTCTCTTCCTTCTAGTTATGGGTTAAAACACAGGATAGATTGGGTTCTATAGCCTTGGCTGGCAACCAATCTACCGCTGAAAGCAATGGCAATATACTGCGGGATAATCTTCTGCTCAATCAGTCATGTCTCTTTCGAGACATGATCGCCCAAGCGTGTTTCACCTATGGCACTTAACTGACTAAAATTAGGGTATGTGCGTATAAGAAAACAAAATACGTTTCTGTTTTAAATTTAGCGAAATAATGTATATAAATGTCAAATAACCATTTATTCTTATAAATAAATAAATTTGAATGTCATAGATTTTTACCGGTCGAATCTTCCATTGAATTAATGCGCATGAATTATATTTCCATTTTTCATTATTGATTTTTATATTAACAGATTATATTTAAGTATTATAAAGAAATAATAAGAATAATTATCGGAAATATTATGATATTTTTTATTTATTTATTGGATATAATTCATTTGTATGTATAATATGACATTAATAAGTTTTAGAACAATATTATTTATGGGAAATATAGAATATTATGCATAGAAAGAATATACTGGATTCTTTCATAAATTTAGAAATAATATTCGAAACAATTCATATATATATATATATAAACTACCATCCCTAATTATTAGGCAACCCCAGATTTTTAAAAGAAATGATGTATTTCATACTATTTTTAGTATTTATTGCCAAGTGGATAATTCTAAATGAAAATAGAATGGTTCTTTTGTTATTATTACTTTGCAAAATAGTAATAAATAGGCAAATAGCAACAATTTACCAATCGCACCCTTTGGATTTGCTATATATATACTACCAGCCATAATTATTAGGCCACCCCTTCTTTTTTAAAGAAATTATGTATTTTATACTATTTTTAGTATTTATTGCCAAGTGGATAATTCTAAATGAAAATAGAATGGTTCGTTTGTTATTATTACTTTGCAAAATTTTACAAGGCAAATAGCGACATTTTACTCATCGCACCTTCTAGATTTGCTATATATGTCTATATATATGCTACCGGCCATAACTATTAGGCAACCCCAGATTTTTAAAAGAAATGATGTATTTCATAATATTTTTAGTATTTATTGCCAAGTGGATA
>JBBBDQ010001240.1:920000-1020000 GCA_037127315.1 Ascarosepion bandense | reverse complement strand
GAAGACCTTCCAGCTCATTATCATTCTTAGCATATAACTTTAAGTCATCCATGTAAAATAGATGGCTTATTTTCTTTTGGCCTATTTTATAACCACATTCTGTCTTATTAAGTTGACTGGTTAGTGCTATTAAAGATATGCAGAATAGTAAGGGAGATAAAGAATCACCTTGAAATATACCTCTTTTGATGTTTATTTCATCAGACTTATAGGTTCCATTTATATGATTGAGGTAAAGGGTTGTTTTCCATATAGACATGCACTGTTTGATGAAATTGATGATGACGGGCGATATCTTGTATATATTTAAAGTCTTTAAAATCCAGGAATGTGGCACACTATCGAATGCCTTTCGATAATCTATCCAGGCAATACTAAGATTTTTCTTTGTACTGTAGCAGTTTTCCAGGATCATTTTGTTAATTAGCAATTGGTCTTTACATCCATAACAGCCACGTTTGCACCCTTTTTGTTCAAGCGGTATCATGTCATTTCTTTCTAAGAATAAATATGTTTGTTTTGTTAAAATAGATGTTAATAGTTTATATGTTGTCGGAAGACATGTAATTGGTTTGTAGTTTTTCGGGTTGTTTGTGTCGCCATTCTTGGGTAGAAGAAATGTAATTCCTTTGGTCATCCATGCAGGAATTTTAGTGGGATCGTCAACCATTTCTTGAAGTTCTTTGGCTAGTTTTTTATGTGCTGCATTTAAATAATATAGCCAAAAGTTAAGAATTTTATCTATACCTGGGAATTTCCAATTGTGTGCTTTTTTTAGTGCAAATTTAACATCCTCTTCTGTAATTCCAGCCCATGTCTGTTCTGGTTTATTTTTCATTCGTTCTATCTCTTGCGCAATCCAATGTACTTCCTTGCTATGTTCCTTAGGGCAAGCCCATATCTTTTCCCAGAACTGTGTGACTTCTTCCATTCTGGGGGGGGGGGAGACTGTCACTTCAATTCTTTTTTTACCTATTTCCCTGTAAAATCTCTTTGTATCAGTTTGAAAAATCTTATTTTGTATGTAAAATCTTGATCTTTTCTCATAGCGCCTTATTCTTTGAGCCTTCAGTTGGATTTTTTGCTTTATTTTTTCTTTAGTTGATAAGACTTCATTTTCATTTCTAATGTTGTTTTATTTTCTTTCGGCTCTTCTGCTTTTCCTAGTTCTTACATTTATTCCTCTACTCAGTTCATCCAGTACTGATAGTTCACTTCTAAGTTGTTCGATTTCTTTTTCTATTTTTCTTTTCCAAGGTGGATCTTCATGTCTGCGAGACTGCCTTGTTTTTATTTTGATATTCAATTTCTTTGTTGCTGCTATTGCTGATGCATATATTATTATTATTATTATTATTATTATTATTATTATTATTATTATGTCATTTTTTATCATATTTCGATTTCTGCTTTGGTCTCACTACCAACCAAGTCTGCGGGGAGACCTAAGGCAGGTAGTGGCGTGTTGTTATGGCTCCATTTCATGTTTTTCTATCTTCCCTATCATCCTCAGCATTACATAGATAAAGTTTTCCTTAGTGTGTGGGCTGTACTTAATAAGACAATTTTTTGTATGTCTCTTAAGCTGGCGTTTCCAGGGATTCTTTCAATGTGTTGTTTTGTTCCATTTTTTATCATTCTAAGTGCACCTACTATCACTGGCACAACTCTTGTTTTCAATTTCCACATTTTTTCCTATTTCAATTTCCAGGTCTTTATATTTTGACAGTTTTTCAAATTCCTTGATTGCTATGTTACAATCCGCTGGACAAGCCATATCAATTAATAGACAAGTTTTCTCCTTCTGGTTTTTAACAATAATGTCTGGCCTATTTGCTTCTATTTTTCTGTCTGTGCAGATGGTGTAATCCCATAGAATGGTTACATCTTCTATTTCTGTAACCGGTGCTGGATGATGTTCGTACCAGTGTTTGTTTACAGCTTTTCCATAATGTTTGCACATTGCTCCCAATGTAAATATTGCCCAACTCTATCGTGGCGATTTTTATATTCATTTGGGGCAAGCACAGAACAGCCTGAGATTAGGTGGTCTATTGTTTCTTGGTGTTTATCACAAAACCTGCATTTTGGATCCATATTATTATGCATAATATTTGCCTGAAAGTTTCTAGTGAAAAGACTTTGGTCTTGTGCTGCAAGAATAAAGCCTTCAGTTTCAGACTTTAATCCGGATGCACGTAACCATCAATGAGTATTAACTTTGTCAACATTGGATTTATTGGCACGTTCTGGATATTGGCCATGCAGAGGTTTGTCTTGCCAGCGCTGTTTCATCTGTTCAAGAGCTTTGTTTTTCTTTGGCTTTCATTTTCATATGTTTTGCCGCAATAGTTGGTTCTTGGCTTCTGTTTTGCTTTTCTACAGAATCTACTAACTGTAAATCTTGTTTGTATTTACTGCCTTCTTTTATTATTGAATATTTTTTCTTTCTTTCTTCATGTTGCCTTACTAATTGTATCATCCAATCCTTTGTTGTTTCTATGTATGTTAGTAAGCCAATAGTTGTTGTCTTGTATGACAATTCCAGCTGAATAAGACCCCATCCACCTTCTTTACGGGGTATGTATTATTATTATTATTATTATTTATATTATTATTATTATTTATATATCATTATTATTACATTATTATGATATTATTATTATTATTATTATTATTATTTATATATTATTATTATTATTATTATTATTATTATTATTTATATATCATTATTATTATTATATTATTATGATATTATTATTATTATTATTATTTATATATTATTATTATTATTGTTATTATTATTTATATTATTATTATTATTATTTATATATCATTATTATTATTATTATTATTATTTATATATCATTATTATTATTATACTATTATGATATTATTATTATTATTATTATTTATATATTATTATTATTATTATTTATATTATTATTATTATTATTATTTATATATCATTATTATTATTATATTATTATGATATTATTATTATTATTATTATTATTTATATATTATTATTATTATTTCTAAGAATAATTTTATAACAATTATCCTTTAGCGTTGACATGTTTTTATGAACTTTTAAAATGGAGCCGGACTTTAAGGCCTGCATGAAATGAAACCACTTCTAATCAGTACGATATGCCAAGAATTATAGACAATAAAACACATACTAACAAACTAACTGTAACCACTTCACCCAAATCCGCTCAAAACACGAAAGACACTTTCCTGACATTCAAAAAATATATCGCTTGCTACTCATATCGGAAAATACCTCACTCTTAAGTTTGCTAAGCAATCCCTGTTGCAAACACCTGCTCAGGCACATTTGTGTTTGATCAATCCCTGTCGTTTATATTGCAACTATGCTGAGAAGACCTTATTTGGAGTTTCTTGTAAAGAGCGTATTAATTTGTCGGATCAACAGTCTGAACATGTCCAGCACTCTCAAACCCTCGATCACGATGACGTGTGACTTCATGCTAACACGACCATCAACGGCTTCTAGGCTTGAGTCAACCCGTGGTATGGTCTTCAAGCACTTTCTAAATGTGTCGTACGCTGAGATCGTCTTCTCTAGACCGATAGCATCAAGAAGTCGCCTTCCTGAAAAATCATGTTGAGATTCGAACTCGGTTCGTATGGTCGGAGAATGTATGTTCTAAGCATTAATCCTCATAATGCAATTTTCTCAAGAAATAAAAACTTTATACCAAAATATAATTTGAAAATGAGTTTATTTCTACGCTAGGCCTACTAAGGAGATCCTCATAGCCTGGCATATACGCTGATTCTTTCAAACGTTTAAGTGTTATTCGTTATCCAGTATTTTCATTTAATTCCAGAAAAGATGTTCCCCCTTCCCTCCATACATTCCTTATTTCATTGTCTCATCCATCACTACGGACTTTTGATGTTTCTCCAGCCTTACTATAAACTGTGTATATAATGATAATTCCTCATCTCAGAAATTCATACGGAAAATTTTTTAGAAGTGACGTGAACAATCCAAAATTTCTTCGGAAAATTTATAACACATTTTGTCTTCTTGCCTTCGTTTTCACAATGTTTCAACCGATTAATTTATTTAAACATTCCATATTTGTATAAATGTTTAGAAAAACCTTAAAATTGATACGACTGGAGTTATAAAAAGCCAGGAAAATAAAATGAAGGACATCCTAGAGTCGAAGCGCCACAGTAATTGGATTTTATTGCTACCAAGGGTATCAATGTATTCTAGGAAAATAATCTACATTACACGGCCACAATTGGAGTAGATAGACTAAACTATCGCCCGGTTCACACTCCACCCACACCTATTGAACAGGTGAAGAGGCACATCCCTTGTTCTCTGTTTAGGATGCGGTTTCCGGTTTTCTCTTTTCTAATCTTCTTCTCAATTTGTTTTTGTTTTTGTTTTTTTCAATTGGAGTAGATAGACTAAACTATCGCCCGGTTCACACTCCACCCACATCTATTGAACAGGTGAAGAGGCTCATCCCTTGTTTCCTGTTTATGATGCGGTTTCCGGTTTTCTCTTTTCCAATCTTTTCCCACTTTTCTTTTTTTTTTCAATTGGAGTAGATAGACTAAACTATCGCCCGGTTCACACTCCACCCACATCTATTGAACAGGTGAAGAGGATCATCCCTTGTTTCCTGTTTAGGATGCGGTTTCCGGTTTTCTCTTTTCTAATCTTCTTCACTCTTATGTAGCCCCCTGCACATCAGTGACGTTACCGCCTTGCTTGGGGTGATATGATTAAAAAACAAAAAGTGCTCTTTCCAACTACGTAAGATTTTAACTTTATCTGTATGTAAGGTGTTTCCATCAGAGGACAGAACGGGAGATGTTCAACACTTTTTAGAACCATACACATGATTTAGACTATCATAGAATGTTCTTGCATTTTTTTATGTTGGTAGAATTCTGGAGTTCAACAGTTTTAGAAGACCATCTCGACTCTCTTCTGCCTTAAGAGACTTTTGGACCAATCTCTTGCAGTGTTTGTAAGCGAGCCTTTCAACAGAGGAGAATTTATCATTAAGCCATTTTTTCTGCACTACACACATCTGGTTGATCATGGCCTTGATCTCAGTGTTATTTTCTCCGAATCAATTCCGGTGTCTCCTTTTTTGGTAGGAGAAGGACTTCAATAGATGATAAGTAAATAATAACATTTAGAAGCTTCCACGATGTTTTTCCTACCGTCTGTCTTCAAATCCTGAACACTGATACCTAGGGTATATTTTGAGTCATCAGAATGCTTTTACAAAAGAGTTGAACAGAAATTCTGCTTCGGAGCAGGGCGTGATCTGAAAAACATGTGAAATGATCGGGTGATGTATAAATCTCGCTTCTTATATATGATGTGGTCAGTCGAGTGTCAGGTTTTGGATCTAGGTGGATCCAGGGTGTTTTGTGATGATTAACAGAACAGATTAAAAGACAATGTTGTTGATATGAAGATCAAATTTTATATATATATATATATATATATATATATATATATATTAATACAGGTTTCATTGAATAATATAGACAAGTTGTGTCTATTTATTTTGTGTAAGATCCGTTCGTATGATCTGATTAGCTTGATAGTGTTGTCATGGAAAGACGACAAGAAATCGCAATAATTGTTGATTTTTTTATCAGGTCTGACAGGTCTGAGCTTTCGGCTTACATATATATATATATATATATATATATATATAGTACCGTGCAAAGTATTAGGACAATAACTATTTTATTTTTCATGAGGTATATTGACAGAAAATAAACAATTTTATTAATGTAATTTTATTTGATTTACTCAACAAATCCTTTACAAGAAAAAATACTTGTTGCAAAATAAATTTAATATTTAGTATAATAGCTTTTTGCTTTGAAATAATAAAATAATTTCGACAATTTACTAATTGCATCTAGTATATATATATACAGTACTGTGAAAAAGTATAAGGACAAGAACTATTTTATCTTTTATGATGCATATTGACAGAAAATAAACAATTTAATTAAAGTTATTTTATTTGATTTACTCAACAAATGCTTTAACAAGAAAAAAATACTTGTTACAAAATAAATTTAATATTTAAGTATAATAGCCTTTTGCTTTGATCACAACCTTCATTCTGTCAGGACATTGACATCACAAGCTTCTTCAATGTATCTAATGGTATCTCCTGCCAAGCAGATTGTATTTGTTTCCAAAGTGTCTCTTGCAAAGTAACATTAGATTTATCAATTCGAGAGGGGAGAATAAGAAAAAAGTCAGTCATATCCAAGGATAATAGAATAATGAGTAGTTTCAAAATAACTTGTTTAATAGAAAATAGGAAAAATTAAATATTTCTTTTTAATACATTTTTTTACACCTAGTTTTAAATAATCAACATTTATTTGCAATTTACTTGGCTTTTCACCCTGTATTTGAATGTCAGTGAGGTTTTTAGGAAAATCACCCCTGTCCTAATACTTTTGCTCACTACCGGTAGTGTGGCAAAAGTGTTAGGACAGGGGTGATTTTAAACTGTATTTTTATGCCTCATAATTACGCCACCTAGGTTTCTACCTTGTGGTGTCTTCGGGCGATTTGCAATAACTGATTTTACCGTTTCCTTTAAAAAAAAAAAACGCTCACGCAACGGTGATTTTCTTTGAACGCTCACGTGGCAGGGAATTTTTGAATGCGCAATTTTTAAAATTACAAGAAATTATAACGTTTTCATCCATGGTTGTATGAATCTAATAGGTATTTTTTGATATGGTTACACTTAGTCATAATTTCTCTTATTTAACCATACCATATCTTGTGAGTATTAAATTCTCCAAACCCTCCTTCCTCATTACGTACCTCAGGAACTTTAGCTGTATCTTCCTGATGTTAAGTATAAGTTTTCTTCTTGTTTGCATTCTCGCCAACGCCTCGTCGTTTCTCACGTGCTCTGTTTATTGTATCCTCAGCAGCCTCCTGTAGAACCACATTTCTGCTGCCTCGAGCTTCGCCTTCACCCTTGAAGAGATCGTTCAGCATTCGCTGACATTTAGAAGGACAGATATCACATAGCAGTTCTGCACTTTTTTTCTTTGTTTCCAATGAGATTTTCCTGTCTCGCAGTACTATGGTAAGCTTTTGAAATGTGTCCTTGACCATGCCAATGCGTCTTCGGATCTCAATGTCACACTTTCCATCCACAGTCTGAATAATCCCCAATTATTTAAATTTCTTTACTTAGTTTATTTTAGTTTCTCCAACCTGTAGTTGGCATTTTGGTTTCTTCCTCTTGCTAATGACCACATTCAATAAATAAGATGAATTTTTTGGTATAAGGACTTCGAATACAGATAAAAGTTTCCTTTTTTTTTAATTTTTCAACGTAGTCTCCCAGCAGTGTCACACACTTTTCCCATTTGTGCACAAGCTTCCCTCAGCATAAAAATCTTTAGACTGATGTCTCAGTCAATCGATCACAGCACTTTTGACTTCATCGTCACTTTTAAACTTCGTGCCTCTCGCGAATACTTTCAAGGAACCAAACAGGTGAAAGTCTGAAGGAGCAGGTCTCTTATAGCAGGAGAGACACTGCTGGGACGACTCGACCCTCTTCTGTTTGTGCTCTGCAGTAAGCATCTTTGGCACCTACTGGCAGCTGACCGTCGAGGAGGCAAGGTCATCATGGACAATTTTGTTTGCTGTCCCAACAGATCGGCTCAAAGTCCTTGCAATGTCATCCACTGTCACCCTTCTGTCAAATTGAATGAGGTCATTGACTGATTCGATCACCTCGAGAGACCTCAATTCTGTAGGCCTCCCAGCCTTGTCTTCAGCCTCAACACTTCCCCGTCCTTCTTTAAACAATTTAGCCCACTTGAAAACATTTTTTTGGCTAAAAGATGTGACACCAGAGACAATTGACATTCTCCTGTGAATTTCAACTGGTTTGTACCCTTCAGCAAACTAAAAATTTGAAGACTGACCTCTGTTCGATCCTGGAGCATGCTTCTTTGTTAATCTCCAAAATTCTCAAAGTTTCTTTTTTCAATCTGCAAAAAAAAAAAAAAAAAAAAAAATTAAATCCCTTTGAATAAGAAGTAAAAAAAAAAAATTAAAAAAAGTAAGCTTCTATTTTGTCAAAAGTACTTATACCGAAAAATTCACCTTATTTATTGAATGACCCTCGTAGAAGTCCTTATACCGAAAAATTCACCTTATTTATTGAATGACCCTCGTAGAAGTTCTTATACCGAGGAATTCACCATATTTATTGAATGACCCTCGTAGAAGTCCTTATACCGAAAAATTCACCTTATTTATTGAATGACCCTCGTAGAAGTCCTTATACCGACAAATTCACCTTATTTATTGAATGACCCTCGTAGAAGTCCTTATACCGAAAAATTCACCTTATTTATTGAATGACCCTCGTAGAAGTCCTTATACCGAAAAATTCACCTTATTTATTGAATGACCCTCGTAGAATTCCTTATACCGAAAAATTCACCTTATTTATTGAATGACCCTCGTAGAAGTCCTTATACCGAAAAATTCACCTTATTTATTGAATGACCCTCATAGAAGTCCTTATACCGAAAAATTCACCTTATTTATTGAATGACCCTCGTAGAAGTCCTCATACCGAAAAATTCACCTTATTTATTGAATGACCCTCGTAGAAGTCCTTATAAGGAAAAATTCACGTTATTTATTGAATGACCCTCGTATTCTGGTTTCTTGAAATTAACATTTAGTCCTTTCTTTTAGCTTTCTCTTGCCGCCTAATGTCGGAGGTCCTGTATTTTCGTGTCATCCGCGTATACATTAGTAACAAATGGTGTTTACAAACATCATAACATTCAATTTACAGAATAATTTACAGAAACCTATTGAATAAATTTTCGGATGTATTATTTGTGATTAAATTAATTTTTAAAAAAATATTGCTTCATATAAGAAGGTTCAAGTCAATATATTAGTTTAATTCATCGTCTTTGTATAGAAAAGATTTATATGTGCCTTGTCAAAATTCAGTCTTAATTAAAAAAAAGACCGATTGAGAAGTTAATAATTAACATTGTTGTTATTTATTTTACGAAATAAGTCACAATAATCAGTTTAATTTAGATTTTCTTAGAATTAAATTTAAATTGAAGTAGATTATTTGAACAAGCTACAAAATAAAAAGTTTGCTGAATTAATCTATATTATTATTAATATAAACATTAGAAAAATACTTAATTCTTGGTCAGCCATACGTGATACACACTTGGGCGATCATGTCTCAAAAGGTACATGACTGATTGGGCAAAAGATTATCCCGCAGTAGATTGCCATTGCTTTCTTCTGTAGACTGGCTGCCAACCAAGGCTATAGAACCAAATCTGTCCTGATATGTGACTCATAGCAAGAGGGGGAAGAGATGTATTATATTTTTAAGAAGTAATTAGAGGGATCAGTTTATTACTTCATAACAGTATAAAACTTATCCCCCACTTTATGACCAGTGGAAGCCTTAATCATGTTTTCAACTATTAAATTCAGTCAATCAGTTAAGTGACATACGTGATAGACGCTTGGGCGATCATGTCTCAAAAGAGGCATGACTGATTGGGCAAAAGATTATCCCGCAGTAGGTTGCAATTGCTTTCTGCGGTAGACTGGCTGCCAACCAAGTCTACAGAACCCAATCTGTCCTGATATGTGACTTATAGATAGAGGGAGAAGAGATGTATTTTGAGATGTTATTAAGTAGTAATTAGTGGGGGACCAGTTTATTATTTCATAACAATATAAAACTGATCCCCCACTTTATGACCAGTAGAAGCCTTAATCATGTTTTCAACTATTAAATTCAGTCAATCAGTTAAATGCCATACGTGATAGACGCTTCGGGCGATCATGTTTTATTACAAGTAACACACATGATCAATAAAAACTAAGCACGTTCCAGTATACTGCCTCTTTTTTTTTTTTTTTTTTTTTTTAATTCATCAGAAAGTTAGTTAAGTGCCATACATGATACACGCTTCGGGCGATCATGTCTCGAAAGATACATGAATGACTGGGCAGATGATTTTCCCGCAGTAGGTTGCCATTACTTTCTGCGATAGACTAGTTATCAGCCAAGGCTATAGAACCCAATTTGTCCTATTATTTAACCCATAACTGGAGGGAAGAGACTGATTAATACCTTTCCCAAGGGTATTTGTGCGTAAGTGAAAGCAAGGAATTCAACTGGAATTCGAACTCGGCTCCCCGAATTCTCATTCTCAATGCATACGCATTAGTGAATAGAGTTTTCGATGTATAAGATAGTTTCAGACGAGAAAGATCGTTTGATGGGTGACCGCTTGGGGATACCAGACCTTGTAAGTTTGGATGTGCGGGTGGTGTAATAGATAATAGCTTGGAATTATTAATCAGAGTGCAGTGTTCAAATTACTGTTGGGTTCATTATATTTACTTACACCCAAATACCATCGGAACCATTTCATCTCTCCCATCTATGGGTTAATTACTTAGACTTGTATCACTTAAATATTATTATTATTTTCCAGCTCCACAAACCATTAAAAGCTAAAAATATTCTGCCTTTAAATAACCTGCAAAAGGTTGATAAGCCGTAAAAACGAATCAGTCAATCTGTCATGGCGACAGACTGAACGAACTCTTCCAACCATTACTTATACCTCACCTCACAAGAGGTGGGAGGGAGTTGCCTGAGGAGAGCGCCCTCAGAGCGGCCCGATATCAGCCGAGAGTCGGTCTATGAACACTATTACCTTAATGACCATTACGAGTCCCAGTTCTAAGGCCGAGGGTCGAATCATAGTATTCCCCACTAACTCGTATTATCGTTCATACTAACCAAGTTCCAAGTATTGTATTCTTTCTGTATTTAATATATATTCGTATATTCCTATTTGTTTGTTTTTGAGTTATTCTTGCTGGATTTTTAACCGGGTCCATAAAAATGTTCATAAAATATGAAATCAAAACCTTCTACCCATCAATATCCGAAAAAGGGATGTTTGAAGCTTTGCTTTCTACATTGTTTTCTGATCTCCTAAATGAGCCTTTAGTGAGCGACTACCTGCAGTATGCGACCAGTTTTTGATGGCAGTAGGGCTCGTCACATACGACAGGTTCCACTGTATTTTTGTACATTATCGTCTTTCATTCGATGCACATGAACTTGCCATTGAAGACGACATTGGTAGATGCATACTCCACTAGTCTTCTTGGATCAGCGTTAGGGACTTTGTCACCCCATGTGATGCATAGGATACGCTAAAAGCAACAATATGTGAGCTTTGCTAAGCAGTTCATAAATAATTCAAGAACTTGCCATTGAAGACGACATTGGTAGATGCATACTCCACTAGTCTTCTTGGATCAGCGTTAGGGACTTTGTCACCCCATGTGATGCATAGGATACGCTAAAAGCAACAAGATGTGAGCTTTGCTAAGCAGTTCATAAATATACTATTGGGGCATATGAACATAATTTTACATTCCCATTAACCCATACTATTCCAAAATAAAGAAGCATTATTCTCGGATGTTTAGTCTGTTAATATTAGTGCTGCCTTATTGTGATTAAGCTCATTATATATATATATATATATATATATATATATATATATATATATAATGTATTAAAGATTGTTACACAAGCCAATCAAAAGAAGTAGACAATAAGTTTATTTCTTGGTTCCAGGAAATTATGAATAAAGAAAAAAAATTGTTTATGTCATGACGGCATCACCGACAGACTGAATGAACTCTTCCAACCATTACTTATACCTCACCTCACAAGAGGTGGGAGGGAGTTGCCTGAGGAGAGAGATCTGAGAGCGGCCTGATATCAGCCGAGACTCGGTCTACGAACACTGCTACCTTAACGACCATTACGAGTCCCAGTTTTAAGGCTGAGGGTCGAATCATAGTATTCCACACTAACTCGTATTATCGTTCATACTAACCAAGTTCCAAGTATTGTATTCTTTCCGTATTTAATACATATTCGTATTTTCTTATTTGGTTGTTTTTTCGTTATTCTTGCTGAACCTTTAACCGGGTCCACGACACCATCAAATAGTGATTAATTAAACAACACGTTTATTTATTTATATTCGCTGGAATATAAATGTATAGAACCAATCGCGATCACAAAATAAGGGGTCAGTTTTTTTATAATGCTTGTAATATAGAATTGACCCCAACATTATGTCTAATTTATACGTTCCTTTTTGTCCATACTTCTGGGATGACTGTTCAGACTGTTGTCCTCATATTTATTGTTATGTTTACGACGTTTCAGCAGTTGTACACTGTAGCCTTCTTCAGGTGTTAAAAATTTTGAACCAAACCCTGCATTTCGATCACTGGGGTATATGATTCTTTTAAAGGGGTATAACTACATGGCATCCAGAAGTGACATGGCACATGCAATAAGAATTATATACCCAGTAATCAAAATAAATGGTTCACTTCAAAATCCCGGAAGAAAACCGGAGCGTCAACGGAAGAAACGTCATAAACATGGCACGAAAGGCGAGGACAGCAACCCGAACAGTGTAAATAATGTGAGTTCTTGTCTGTTTATCAAATTCAGGTTAGATATGAATCCACTTTTTTTTCTTCAAGCTATAGGCTAAATGGTAATAGTTATATAATTATACGAGGGTCATTCAATAAATAAAATGAATTTTTCTAAGGTGAATTTTTCTAATACAGATAGAAGTTTACTTTTTCTTTCAACGTAGTCTCCCAGCAGTGTCACACACTTTACCCATCTGTGCAAAAGCTTTCGTATTCCCTCAGCGTAAAAATCTGATTGACTTCATCGTCACTTTCAAATTTCTTTGAACAGTTTAGCCCACTCGTAGACATTTTTTGGCTAAAACATGTGGCACCGTAGACAATTACCTATGAATTTCAACTGGTTTGCACCCTTCAGCAACCAAAAACTTAATAACTGACCTCTGTTCAATCCTGGAACATGCTTCTTGGTCAGCCATCTTTGTTAATCTCCAAAACTCTCAAATATTTTTTTCAGTCTACAAAAAAAAAAAAAAAAATTAAATCCCTTAGAAAGAGAAGTAAAGGAAAAAATTTAAAAAAGTAAGCTTTCATCTGTATTAGAAGTCCTTTTACCGAAAAATTCACCTTATTTATTAAATGACCCTCGTAGATGTCCTTTTACCGAAAAATTCACCTTATTTATTAAATGACCCTCGTAGATGTCCTTTTACCGAAAGATTCACCTTATTTATTGAGTGACCATGTTATAAGTCCTTTTACCGAAAAATTCACCTTATTTATTGAATGACCCTCGTAGATGTCCTTTTACCGAAAGATTCACCTTATTTATTGAATGACCCTCGTAGATGTCCTTTTACCGAAAGATTCACCTTATTTATTGAATGACCCTCGCAGATGTCCTTATACCGAAAGATTCACCTTATTTATTGAATGACCCCCGTAGATGTCCTTTTACCGAAAGATTCACCTTATTTATTGAATGACCCTCGTAGATGTCCTTTTACCGAAAAATTCACCTTATTTATTGAATGACCCTCGTAGATGTCCCTTTTACCAAAAATTCACCTTATTTATTGAAATGATTCAGATGCCCTTCATAGAAAGATTCTTATTTATTGAAAGACCCTCGTAGATGTCCTTTTACCGAAAGATTCACCTTATTTATTGAATGACCCTCGTAGATGTCCTTTTACCGAAAGATTCACCTTATTTATTGAATGACCCTCGTAGATGTCCTTTTACCGAAAAATTCACCTTATTTATTGAATGATCCTCGTAGATGTCCTTTTACCGAAAGATTCACCTTATTTATTGAATGACCCTCGTAGATGTCCTTTTACCGAAAGATTCACCTTATTTATTGAATGACCCTCGTAGATGTCCTTTTACCGAAAAATTAACCTTATTTATTGAATGACCCTCGTAGATGTCCTTTTACCGAAAGATTCACCTTATTTATTGAATGACCATGTTATAAGTCCTTTTACCGAAAAATTCACCTTATTTATTGAATGACCCTCGTAGATGTCCTTTTACCGAAAAATTCACCTTATTTATTGAATGACCCTCGTAGATGTCCTTTTACCGAAAAATTCACCTTATTTATTGAATGACCATCTTATAAGTCCTTTTACCGAAAAATTCACCTCATTTATTGAATGACCCTCGTAGATGTTCCTCATACCGAAAAATTGACCTTATTTATTGAATGACCCTCGTAGAAGCCCTTATACCGAAAGATTCACCTTAATTATTAAATGACCCTCGTAGATGTCTTGATACCGAAAGATTCACCTTATTTATTGAATGAACCTTGTAGAAGTCCTTATACCGAAAAATTCACCATATTTATTGAATGACCCCCGTCCCATTATTATACCCCCAAAATAATTCTTACAATCCAAAACTATTTTCTGGCTTTAAATAACATGTAAAAGGATGATAAAGGATCAACCATTAAAAATTAGAATAGATTTGCCATCATTAAAAAAAGAATCTAATCTACTCTGCTATTTAACCTAAATATGGGGAGTTAATAAATGGCTTCATTGAGCTCTTCGATTTCATTTTCTGTGTCGATAACCGATGATTTCTAGCAGCAAATCGTAGTTTGCGTTCTTGCTAACCAATCATACGTCATTTACGTTTCCAACATACCTTTGCATTCCCCATGAAATCTATAACTGTCTTATCATTAAAACGTGCGATAACCACATATCCATCAATGTCTTAGGCATCACCGACAGACTGAACGAACACTTTCAACCATTACTTATACCTCCCCTCACAAGTGGTGAGAGGAAGTACCCTGAGGAGAGCGCCCTCAGAGCGGCCGGATATCAGCCAAGAGTCGACCTACGAACGCTGCTATCTTAACGACCATTACGAGTCCCAGTTCTAAGGCCGAGGGTCAAATCATAGTATTCCACACTAACTCGTATTATCGTCCCTACTAACCAAGTCCCAGGTATTGTATTCTGGGCGCTTCGCCGAAGGGTAATGTTTTACGAGTATGGTTTGCTTGACCATTACTACGTTCCATTCTCACTAGTTGTCCCATGCAAAAATTCATTAAATAAAATGAATTAACCATACTGTTTGCCCCTGTCGCAACGTTCTTATTTTAATTTACGATATACAAGACCCAAGAGCCACTCAAGATAGATTTAGTGAATAACAGCTTTTTAAAGACCGGAAAGGAGGAAGAATGTGCAGACTATGAGAATATCTGGGGTAGATAAGGTTTGATCCAGGACTTGAAGAGGGTAAGATTGTAATGAATGTGAAGTCATATTTTGTTAAAAATATGACTTCACATTCATTCACTTTGTCCCTCTTTCCTGCTTTCCCTTTTTCTCTCCCCCCTTTTCTTTCTCTTTCTCTCCCTTTTTTCTCTCTACTTTCTCTATTTCTTTTTCCTTTCTTAATCCATTCTTCCTTTCCCTCATTATCACGTCTGTCTCTCTTTCTCTCTGCCGAAACGTCGTAAACATGGCAACAAATATGCACAGTCTAAATTTTTTTTTTATAAGCGATTCACCCCGAGCAAGGCATTTCACTGCCACTACTGTGCAGGGGGCTACGTAGAGTGGAGAAAGGCTGGTTAAATATAGGAAATAACAGAGGGTGGGTGATAGGCGGGTGAGGATACCTAGAATGAGGGTTGGGTAGATGAGAGTGTTCTGAGAATAATTGGGAGTTAGTGTGATAGGAGGTGTCTATTGACCCTACATTTAAACACCTGGAGATTGTAACTGTCGGGAAAGCAGACTTGTGGAAGGGAGTTCCACAGGCGGGAAGCGCGAGAAAGAAGCTGTTGGAGTAGAATTTACGGTTACATCTTATTTGTTTAACTGTAAAAGGGTGGGACCTAGTTGCTAATCTAGTATCTCGTGTAAATTCGTGCTTGGGCGGCACCAGTGATCTAAGCTCATCGGAGCAGAAGCCATGAAAGTACTTGTAGAAGAGGCACAGGGAAGCTACATCACGCCGGTGTGAGAGCGGCTGCAGCCGGTCTGCCAAGTCAGTATCAACCACGTTACAGATCCTCCTTTGTATTTTGTCAAGAAGCCCAAGGAGAGCAGCAGGGGCACCCGACCAGATATGGCAGCAATATTCAATACACGGGCGGATGGTAGATTTGTATATGTGCAGAATAGTTTCAGGTGGGAAAAATTTCCGGGCCCTGCACAGAGAGCCGACTTTCATAGCAGCAGATTTGGCAATGGATTCAATATAGTCATTCCATTTGAGGTCCGCCGAGTGTGTAAGGCCAAGGAGGCGTAGTATTTTACTCTCTGGGAGGCTAGCCTGTCCCATGCTAATGGGAGGTAGATGCGATGACGTCAATACTACCTCATCTCAGAAGTATAGACAAACAAGAACGTGTAGAGTAGATATAATGTTGGGGTCAACTCTGTATTACAAGCCTTATATAAAACTGACCCCTTATTTTGTTGTCCGTCTTTCTCGCTTTCCCTTTTACTATCCCTCCTTTTCTTTCTCATTCTCTGCCTTTTGTCGCTCTCCCTTCTCTATTTCTCTCTTCTTTCTTAATCTCTTCTTTTTTCCCTCATTATCGTTTCTGACTCTCTTTCTCTCTGTTTTTTTATCTTCCTCCGTCGTTTCTCTCTATAATCTTTCCTCTCCTTTTCTCTTTTTGTTCTCTCGCTTTTCTTTCTCTTTTTTCCCTTATTTTCTATTTCATCTATCACTCTTTATCTTTTTCTTTATCTTTAGCTTTCTCTCTCAACTGTCTCTTTTTATCTCTTCCTTTTTCTCTATCTATCTATCTATCTATCTATCTATCTATCTATCTATCTCAGTTTGTTCATTATCTATCTATCTATCTATCTATCTATCTATCTATCTATCTATCTATTTCTTCAGTTTATTCATTATCTATCTATCTATCTATCTATCTATCTATCTATCTATCTATCTCGTTCTGTTCATTATCTATCTATCTATCTATCTATCTATCTATCTATCGATCTATCTATCTATCTATCTCGTTCTGTTCATTATCTATCTATCTATCTATCTATCTATCTATCTATCTATCTCAGTCATTCATCATCTATCTATCTATCTATCTATCTATCTATCTAAGTCTGTTCATATCTATCTATCTATCTATCTATCTATCTATCTATCTATCTACACACGAGTCAGTTCATATCTATCTATCTATCTATCTATCTATCTATCGATCTATCTATCTCGTTCTGTTCATTATCTATCTATCTATCTATCTATCTATCTATCTCAGTCAGTTCATATCTATCTATCTATCTATCTATCTATCTATCTATCTATCTATCTATCTATCTATCTGATCTGTTCATATCTATCTATCTATCTATCTATCTATCTATCTATCTATCTATCTATCTATCTATCTATCTATCTATCTATCTATCTATCTTCAGTCAGTTCATATCTATCTATCTATCTATCTATCTATCTATCTATCTATCTATCTATCTATCTCGTTCTGTTCATTATCTATCTATCTATCTATCTATCTATCTATCTATCTATCTCAGTCAGTTCATATCTATCTATCTATCTATCTATCTATCTATCTATCTATCTATCTATCTATCAGTCAGTTCTATCTATCTATCTATCTATCTATCTATCTATCTATCTATCTATCTATCTATCTATCTCAGTCAGTTCATATCTATCTATCTATCTATCTATCTATCTATCTATCTATCTATCTCAGTCAGTTCATATCTATCTATCTATCTATCTATCTATCTATCTATCTCGTTCTGTTCATTATCTATCTATCTATCTATCTATCTATCTATCTATCTATCGATCTATCTATCTATCTCAGTCAGTTCATATCTATCTATCTATCATTCTATCTATCTATCTATCTATCTATCTATCTCAGTCAGTTCATATCTATCTATCTATCTATCTATCTATCTATCTATCTATCTATCTCAGTCAGTTCATATCTATCTATCTATCTATCTATCTATCTATCTATCTATCTATCTATCTCGTTCTGTTCATTATCTATCTATCTATCTATCTATCTATCTATCTATCTATCTATGTAGCTAGCTAGCTAGCTAGCCAGCTAGCTAAACTCTGTTGACATATGTCAAACTATATGTATATATTCATGTATATACGTATATGCGTTGTTTTTCTGGTGGACCAATTTCCCATTTAAACAAAACTGAAGCAAAAAAACAATGCCCAAAAACAAACAAAAATAATTTTAAAAAAACCCAGAAATTCCAGGAATGGACTCATTAAGATCTTGTCGTCTAAAAAGAACACAATTCTTCTTCATTTCTTTCTTTTTTTCTAAAGCACTTGTTGCAGTCTTTAATTTTGTCTCGTGTTGAATGAAATGGAATTCCCAAGATAAGAAACAATTTGCATTGTTTCTCTCGCAAACAAACCTTATCAAATAAAGGAAGAAAAGAATATAGAAAGAAGAAAAATAAAAAAGAAGGAATACGACACTTTAAAGACTCATAATAGAAGGGAATTCTTGGAAAAAAAAACAAGAATTCAGTCTCGTTTAGTCATTAGATTCATGATTCTTATTTAGCTTAAGGTTAAGTATGGCATAAGAATATGAGAAAGAAAATAAGGCCCGATGACAAAAGAAACGTACATACAAAAGCTGACGCAATTTTCAGAGTTGCAAAAGCTTTACTTCCTGGAAAATCAGTATTCGAAATCCTTGTTTCAACCTGGATCGAAGCAACGAATATTGGCGGCAGTCAAAATGCATGATTACACAATAAGTAGTGATATATATTCTCTTCGACTTTGAATTGTTTTTATTTTTTATCAAGATTCACACAATAAAAGGATCAAAAGCAACACAATGTAGGTAGTTAGTGAGTTTTATGGTGCCCTCCTACGAGGAATGAACTCTTCCTCTTGCTATATATAAATTACGTGCGTGACTTCTAGAGAGCTGTCGTCACTAGACTGACGACTCTATGACACTGTCAGCTCTCTGCCTTCGGGTAGAGAGCGCTCTCTGCTTCCGAGCAGAGAGCTCTAACCCAGTCGTGGTTCCGCCGAAGGTTAGAATCACGACTCGGTAAAAATAGACAGACATTTTTTGGTCCGTCTATATGGCTGGGAAGATCCACTATAAAATGACCTTTTGTCACATCTAACCTTGCGTGAGAAGGTTGGTAAATACCGCAGTCAAATGGACAGCCTTACGCACTGTCGAGCTCTCTGCCTTCGGGCGGAGAGTATTAACCCAGTCGAGGCTCTGCCGATGGGTAGAGACTTGATTGGGGAATATTAGACAGATATTTATGGCAGGGCTATATGGCCCGGGGAACCCACATTAAAAAGGCCTTGTGTCACATTTTGCCTTAAGTGGGAAGGCGACTGAATACTGCAGTCAAGTTAATGGTTAATCAAGGGTAGTTACGAGCAGTCAAGTATCACGGTTAACGAGAGCAGTTAACGACAGCTACTAGTCAGGCAGACTAATGACACCTTCGGACTTACTTCTATATTATTTTTTATTAACACTTCTTTTGGATATCTTCTTTCTTGCAATGCTTCTAAAACGAAACTGCTATCTGTCAACGATCACCGGCAACATTTCCTGCTCCCCATAAGCATAGATCAAGCGAATCTCCCTGAAAGCAACATACTACGCCTCCTTGGCCTTACCTATCTTCCAACCTCAAGTGGAATCATTACATTGAGTCAATCCCCAAATCCACTGCTAGGAAGGTTGGGTTACTTTGTCGGGCCACAATTTTTTTCCGCCCGAATCCATCATGCACATATACAAATCAACCATCTGTTTGTCCATGGAAAACTGCTGCCATATCTCAGCAGGCGCTCCTGCGGTTTACCTCAGTGTTCTCGACAGGCTCCAAAGGATAATCTGTAATGTTTTGGCAGCTTGACTTCAGCCACTTTCTCGCCGACGGGATGTGGCTTCCCTCTGTCTGTTCTATGAATATTTTCATGGCTTCTGCTCCGACGAACTTAAGTCAATGGTGCCCCCGCCACAAGAATTTACTCATGCAACCAGACTGGCAGCAAGGTCCTACCCATGTAAAATTAGATCAACCAAATGCAGCCGACAATTCTATTATAGCAACTTTTTTCTCGCACTTCATAGGCTTGCTTTTCTGACGGTTGTAGCCGTCATGAATTTAAATGCAATGTCAATAACTGTCTCTTATCCACTGGACTCCAGTTCTTTCTAAATCACCCTGTATATTTTTTTCTCTCTACCTTAGCAATTGTCTTCACACCTGTGTTCTCATCCCTCTCTTGCTCTTTCGCTGACACCCCCTGTAATTGCTCCATCTCTCTTTTCACTCTCCTTCTGTCTTAACTTATACTCTTATGTAGCCTCCTGCGCATCAGTGCTTGAAGTGAAACGATTAAAAAAAAACTGTTTTGAACTTACATTCTTGTTCCGTGCCTTAATTCTGACACAAACCGGTCACAACAATTTTGCGGTGAAGTTAAGCAACAATCCCACAACAAATTGGCGACGAAGATCCGCAACAATGAAGGGTTTTTTTGCACATTTCTGCTGATCCACCTTGAAGGCCTCTCATTTATTTTTCTCGGTCTTCCATTTCTTGGAAGGGTTGCTGTACCGTCGCCATACTTTTTATACTTTTTGATGATATTTCCTACTGTGTTTAGTGCTCGATTCATTTCTTTGCTAATTTTTTGGTAACCTTGTCCTCCTTTGTGACGTTCAATGATTCTATCTCGCATATCTCTGGATAATTCTTTAGTTTTTGCCATTTTTAATCCTTGAATTGCAGAATGCACATCAAAGAATCAGAGGATTAGTAGCACTATTTTGTAAGAATCAGAGGATTAGTAGCACTATTTTGTAAGAATCAGAGGATTAGTAGCACTATTTTGTAAGAATCAGAGGATTAGTAGCACTATTTTGTAAGCAAGGTTTATGGTCTGAATGAAAGAGTAGAACTAAAGTAAAGACTATGAGGAATCGGATTATGTATAACTACAGACACTTGACTTCAATCTTGCAATTCTTGCGGTGAGTCTGTTCCAGTAATGTAGCAGTTCTTGAGGAGCAAACACGTGGTAAGAGCTTTCATAATTGGTAGTCAAGTTTAATAACTAGTAGTAGAGAGAATGAACTGATCAGATGCTGCCTCACTATTGTCTCTCACTCCATGAGCGTGACATGATATATATATATCTATATCTATATATATATATATATATATAGTGACATGTATATGTATTGGATACATGTTATTTTCTGTTATAAATCTAGTTTATGTTCGCCATTTTGCCTGATATTTGCTAAGTAATATCTCGTAAAGTTGTTTTAGTTGTATGTGGAAGGATAGTTAAAAGCTCATGGTTTTGCATAGGGTAATTTTGAACTTTGATAAAAAAAATGGATTCAACCATAAGTTTTTAATTTTCCTTCCACATACAACTAAAACAACTTTACGAGATATTACTTTTTTTTTTTTAATCATTTCACCCCGAGCAAGGTGGAAACGCCACTGATGTGCAGGGGGCTACATAAATATAAAAAGATTAATTAGAAAAGAGTGGGGAGTACAAGCTAGTTAGAAAGGAACAATAGAAAGCTGAGAATGCAGGTCCGATGACAGATACATAGGTGGAGAGAAAGGGAAGGTTATACGGGGGTGGGGAGAGAGCTAGAGTCCAGTGGTTAGTAGATGAGTATTGACTTTGCATTTAAATTTCTGGAGGTTGTAGCTGTCAGGAAAGCAAAAATACGGGAGCGAGTTCCACAGGCGGGAAGTGCGAGAGAAGAAGCTGCAG
Organism: Ascarosepion bandense; assembly: GCA_037127315.1. Taxonomy (NCBI): domain Eukaryota; kingdom Metazoa; phylum Mollusca; class Cephalopoda; order Sepiida; family Sepiidae; genus Ascarosepion; species Ascarosepion bandense. The sequence continues at coordinate 998,120 of JBBBDQ010001240.1, read as the reverse complement.
GAGTAGAATTGTCGTCTGCATTTGGCTAATCTGACTGTGAATGGGTGGGACCCAGTTGCCAGTCTGGTTGTACGAGTAAACACCTGAATATCAGGCAAAATGGCGAACATAAACTAGATTTATAACAGAAAATAACATGTATCCAATACTTATGCGTGTCACTGTATATATATATAGTGGTCTTTATTATAATAGAGAATTACATTAACACAAGTGATTGTTCATCGAAAATATTTTAATCACATAACTTCATAGCGTTATTATTCAGCCAACAAAAGTTTTTTCGGTCCTTCAATGACCTTTCGCTCCATACAATCTGAATTGAGCCATCCATTACATTAGATTGCATCAAGGTGGCAGAAATCATTTATTGTTTTTCTTTAAGTGTCGTGTTGCTTCAGGATATAGGCGATCATGGCACTCCACAACTTTCTCTCCTTTGTAGATCGTAATTTATTTCTGTTACTTCTCTTAAAACTTGTTGACTATTCATTTACTGAAGCTCGATAATCATATTATGCGTTGTTTTCCTCTGTATTTCTTGCTTCCAATATGTCTCGGGAGTATTAGATTTCCAAGCCTTCTTTCCTCATACCCTAAAAATTTGAACTCTCTTCCTGATGTTAGATATAAATTTTATTTTTTTAAAGAAAATGAAAAAAAAGTGAAATTTATGTCTAACAACAGGAAGAGAGTTCAAATTCTTAGGGTACATTATGAGGAAAGAAGGCTTAGAAATCTAATACTTCCGAGACATATTTGTATTCTTAGCATCCTTTCTTTTTTTCTTCATCATTGTCCAGCATTCACTGCCAGGAAATAAAATTGATATCAAGTAACTGTTCAGTACTCTCATTTTAATTGCTATGCCTAATCTGAGTCTGGCACAAGGGAACAGGACTGAGCACTTCGTACCAGCGTATTGCATACGAAATCTGTTGCTATACGGGATTCGCCCAAAATAAACATTTATTCAAGTTTGATTGTTCCAAATCTACAATGGTGGAAGATTCGCAATAAAATATTGATGAGAGTAGATTGGTAACCCGGATGTTACCACTTGCTTGCTGAAATAGTAGACGGAAATGTGGCAAATGGCCCAGGCTTTGAGAAGACGAGTGGGAGAGAGGAAGACTTTGTGTCGAGGTAACAGGTGGCTCCTCGTTAATGGGTCATTTTTTGAAAACGAGGAATTTAAGGCACTTTTATTTTTAAACGGTGGGGAGGTGGGGAGGGAAATCACGTGAAAAAGGTTGAAATTAGGGGACAAGAAACAAGAAGTAAACAACGCTCATGCAAACACACACACATACAACAGAAAGCTCACACGCGCATGCACACAGAGAAGCACATGCACTCACCCACACACACGCACACACACTCAAACACATGCACGCACGCAAATACACGCACACACACATACACTCAAATAGATGATTTCTCTCCTTTCCACTGTTCAATCACCGAAGTTAAGCAACATTGAACCTGATGGGTGACCTCTTGGGAATACTAAATGTTGTAAGATTGGATGTACGGTTGGTGTAAAGGATAAAATCTCAGAATGTGAAATCGGAGAGCTACTTTTTCTTCTTCTTCTTCTATGTTCCCTGTCCATTCAGGACGTAAGCGATCATGGCTTTCCACGTCTCCCTATCCCTGGTGGCTCTTAGCACGGCTTCTCCTATTACACCACGCAACCCTCGTTCCATCATCCACCTGATTAGATCCTTCAAATATGTTATCCGTTGCTTTCCCCTGTCTCTTTTCTCCTCTATCTGACCTGGTAGTATCAGGTTCTCCAAGCCCTCCTTCCTCAATGTATGTCCCAGAAACTTTAGTTGTCTCTTCCTGATGCTCAGTATTAATTTCCTTTTCGTTTCTATCATTTCAAAAACCTCATCATTGCTCACATGCTCAATCCATGATATCCGCAGCATCCTTCTGTAGAACCGCATTTCAGTTGCTTCAAGTTTTTCCTTCATCTTCGATGATATTGTCCAGCATTCACTGCCATATTGAAGAACTGACATCACATAGCAATCCAGTACACTCTTCTTTGTTTCTAGATAAATTTTCCTGTCTCTTAATACGCTACTCAGCTTCTGGAATGCTTCCTTCACCATGTCAATTTGCCTTCGAATCTCTGTATCGTATTTTCCATCTTCTATTAGAACAGTTCCTAGATATTTAAATTTTTGTACCTGCTTGATTCTAGTAACCCCCACCAGGGCTGTAGCTGATGCTAAAAAAACACCGGGCACAGAGAAAATTGCCCGGATTTATTGGTTGACAATATGATGACGTCATCAATGTCATCCGTTTCCAGAAACTATGATTTTTGCGGATTTTTCGCCTATTCCAATGGAAATTAGGCACAGAACGTGAATGAAAGCAGGAAATCGGGTTCGGACTTTCTGAGTATAACCAGTCTTTTCTCCCAAAATTATGAAATAAACAAACAGATTTTTACTGCGTTCATTCGGATGTTTTCTTCGTTTTTCTTTCTTTCTTTCTTTCTTTCTTTCTTCGTGAATTGTTTAGTTTAATTTCTGACGAAAACATTTTTCCTTGCGTGGATTTTCACTATGATTGCACGGATCGGCCCGGACCCGTGCCCATTGTGCCCGGTAGTCAGATACGGCCATGCCCCCACCTGTATTTAGCATTTTGAGCTGCCCTTTTTGCTGATGACCATACATTCGATTTTCTTGCAGTGTATTCATAGTTCTTTCTTGTCACTCTCTTCAGCTACCTTCTGTAGGAGGTCTTGTAGTTTCCTTTTCGTGTCTGCTGTCAGAATTGTATCATCTGCGTACCTTATGTTGTTCAAATCGTTGCCTCCGATGACAAATCCTGGCAGAATAGGGTCCTCAGAATGCATCTGGTGAAAAGACACATCTTCGCCTTATGGCCCCTTCTAAGTATGGTTACTTCGTATGTTACCCTTTATTGTGTTAATTAATAACAAATTTCGTAAATTTTCGAGAAACGCACGCACAGTTCACTCGTGATTTTTAACCCAGAATAATCTTATTAAACATTAACTGATTTTAACGCCTCTTTCGTTAGCACCAAATGTCGGCTGGTTGTTCTCATGTTCATCTCACTTGTATATACCTGCGCCTGTGCTACCGAAACATGCTGAGCATTATTGTCTCTCGGAGAAAAAGTCTCGTTTTCAAGTTTTTTTTCATCTTAGAGTTGAAAACTACATTTGTTTTAGCATTATCGGTTTTCTAGAAGTATAGCCCGGCGTTGCTCGGGTGTAATGAAAGCTTTAAAACTAATCAATGGTCCTGGAGCTCAGACTCTTTGGACGTTGGCACGAAAGACTAAAAAGCAATAGTTCTTTCCAGGTAAAGCGAAACCGTAGACTGAATGAAAAATGAATGGATGTAAGTCAAATTTTGATTTCCTTGTACCGATATCAAATAAGTTTTTTCGTCGTAAACTGAATTTTGAAGGCTAAGTGGTATCATGGCTGAGACTAAGAACTACAATTATACCTACTTAGAGCCAAACTCGAAGCAAAAACTAAAATAAAAGGGCTGAAAAAATACAGACATTCAGGCAGATAAACAGACACACACACGCACACACATCTTGCCTTACATATATATATATATATATATTATCGATTTTCTGCACTATTGTAAGAACTGCAACCTTGCAACTTCTGAATATCGTTTCTTATTTCTTTGTCTATGAGTGTATTAAATTTAATTAAAATCGGACCAGTCCTTCTAAAAGCCGATTTTTTCGATTATCGATTTTCGATATTTATCGGGGGTACCTCGACACAAAACCTAGCTAAGAACACACGCAGACGCTTATAGTACAACTGCGTAAATATTCAATAAAATCGGTTTAGCCGTTTCGGTGTCTATAGGCAACGGACATACACACACGCACAGAGACAAAGTTCCTTTAATAAATAAGTTTAGATACTTCTGAGATGTGGTACTATGTACATTATTTACAATGTTCGGACTGTTGTTCTCATCGGCTGTTGTAAGTTCCGGCCATCTTCAGGTGCGAAGTATTTTGAACCGATGAAACCGGAAAAAGGGTATCATCGCCCCCTATAGGATAGAGTTGAAATGATTGACAGAGGACGCCACTGGAATCTATGTGAACCTAAGGAATCTGCATATGCTAGGCCACAAAAAAATCTCCTAAACCGGTCATATATAGAAATTAATACAATATGGGAACCAGTAATACGGATTTATTCGCTACAATTGCAATATGAGCTCTGTTAAAAAATAATTTCTGAGACATTAGTTTTATACCCAAAAATTCATACGCTGATCTCAATTATATTTGGCCCAGTGGATATAGACACTGGTTAGTTCCAGTGGCTTGAGTTTTGAGTTCAATACCTGACTGCAAATAACTTGTTGAGTCAAAAGCAGATAGCTACATGGCATCTGTATATAGCATCGCACATGGAATGAGAATCATATATTCCAGTGAACGAAATAAAGGGTTCGTTTTCAAATTCGTAAAACCTGAAGAAGGCCGGAGCGTACAACGACTGAAACGTCGTAAACGTTGCAATAAAAATGAGAAAAAAATAATTGTAAATAATTGTTTTGGTAGTGCGCACGCTTTTATTGTTATTAAAAATTGGTGATTGCAAAAGCTCAAAAAAAAAAAAAGTTAAAATTTATAAAAAAAAAAGCCGAATTAGCTGAGCTGATTTACTTCATGGGGCCAGAACCGTATTTAAATGAAGTGCGTCCCTAGGCTATTCTACTTGTAAGCCTCCCTTCCACCACTCACAAAAAAATAATCCCACATTCTCACGAGTAGAGGAAAATGGTAAAGTGTTCGATTAAACGACTTTGAGTGAAGTCGAGTATAATGACGGGTGTTTAAAATTACTGTAGGATTTTTTAGAATCTATAATGCGTTATGACAGCATGTGTATGAAAGTCCTATGAGAGTGTCTAAATATTATACATTTTGGAGGCCCCTTAGTTTTGAGGCCCTAAGCTATAGCTTGCTAAGTAGGTACCTCTACTAATTCGCTGAAAAATAACAACATAGCACGAAGAAAAAAAAAAGGCCCAAAACTTAATAAAACCAAAGTTTTCCCGTCAAAATATTTATGTTATTATTAAAGGGAAATATCAAAATATTTTTTAATTATTAAAAAAGAATTAATCTTGTCTAATAGGTTCGAAATAGTGGTAAAAAAATCTTGCGGGTGACCAAGTTTTTATCAGAGTTTATTATGGATAATGTAATACTACTGGGCTGGATTTAGATGAAGGGTGACCCTAGGCAATTTTCCTTGTGGGGCCCTACTCTACTTGTAAGGTCCCTCAGAATCTCCCATTCTTACGAGGAGAGGAAAATAAAAGAGTGTTAGATTAACCAATTTGAAGAAAGCCGAGTATGATGACAGGTGTGTAAAATTACTGAAAGGTTGTAAAAAATACTAGGTTGGGAAACTGGCGCGGGATATCCTTCTCTCAATGAGGGTGAATGGGCCTCTCTTAAACCGTGGTAGGCAACCCATCTAGTGATGGTGTCACGATAAAAACACCCTTGGTAGTTCTGACGAAGCATCAAGTATTCAGCTACTAACAAGGTTTTGAATCTCGGCCGAGGCCGCAAAATGATGATGATGATTCAGAGTCTACAATGCGTGTGTAGCACGTGTAAAATAGGCCTATGACAAGGTCAAAAATATTATACACCTTGGCCGAAGACCTCACTCCAACAACTAGATTTTGATGCTCTAGGCTTCGGCCCGCTAAGTTTATAGGTAAATCCGGTATTGTCTCCCATATAAGAGTCGAGACCTGACAAAGCTATCTTACTTGCTATTTTTCTTGTTTCTAGGCAAATTGTTATAATTGATTCATACACCGACTAGTTGCGTAGCAAGAAGAAGCATTATAAACTAGTATTTGAAACTGTTATGGTGACCTATCTATAGGAATGTACTCTTCCTCCTTCAATTAATACTAACTTGAGTGACTTCCGAGGAGGCAGTTGTGAGGCAGTCTAGAGACAGTCAAGACGCAGCGTAACTTTACCTTTTGGACTTACACTACTATTTTGCTGAATACTAACACTCTTACATTTATATATGTTCTTATTATTCTAATACACCGTTTGAACCTGACTTCCTGTTTCCGTGTCTTTCTTCTTGGCTCAAACAGCCAACAACAACTTGGTGACAAAGATTTGCCACAACAGAAACACAAGCCCCACAGATTACAAATGAATTAATTAGATCTTTAGATAAAATATCTTCGTCAGTCGAAATCGTAATTGAAAAATAATTCCAGCACCTCTTTATCAAACTACCTATAATTACTCTGATATATACGTATCTTCAGGGCCGGATTTAAGAATAGCCTATGACACGGTCAAAAATATTATAAAACGTGGCTAGAATTTTCCAAACTCTTTATATCTGTTATAGTATATGACCTACCTCTTTAATTAATGTTTAATATATGGCCTACCTATTTAATTAATGTATAGTATATGGCCTACTTCTTTATGTATGTTATAGTATATGGCCTACCTCTTTAATTAATGTATAGTATATGGCCTCCCTCTTTATATCTGGTATAGTATATGACTTACCTCTTTAATAAATGTATAGTATACGGCCTACATCTTTATATCTGTTATAGTATATGGCCTACCTCTTTAATTAATGTATAGTATATGGCCTACCTGTCTACGGCTATATCGTGTTGAATGCACCGGTTTTCGTCTGATCACCGAAGTTAAGCAACATTGAGCCTGGTCAGTACTTAAACGGGTGACCATTTGGACATACCAGGTGCCGTAAACGTAAGAACCAAGAATGGTCCACAGGTCCTCCAGGTTTGGGGGTTGGGTGCAGGGCTAACAACCTTGCCCCGTAAAAAAAAAAAAACAATTTGTTACAGAAACAGCAACAAAAAGTTGCTGCCCTATGCACCAATGGATGTGATGGCCAAATGATAATGATATGGCCTACCCCATTAATTCTGGTATCATATGTGGCTGATCTCTTTAATTGTCCTCAGTCTTCTAAGAATCTAGGTAAAACTGCATGTGGAAATGAATGAGAATTTATGTCGCTACTCAGTATAAATGGTAAAAGGTGCTTCGCTAATACGTCACACCAAGGCGACAAGTCAGAAAGAATCGCGAATGCAAATGTAAAAAATGTCGGCAGTCCTATTTATAGAGAAATATGTTGAAGGGGAAAAACAGAAGAAAGAAACAAAGATAAAATAAAATGTAAAGCAGACATTTGATCCCAAAAGTAATTAGCAATAGATTGTATTATTTACAGCTTTTCAAAGATTTTTGCTTTTCGCTTGCAATTTGCACTTTAAATATTGACCGAATGACTTCTGTAACGCATATAGTGCTTATACATCTCAAGTCAACAGCAATATTGACAATGGTGCGAGGAATTCATCGGCCGGCTTATGGCAGTCATATCTCAGCACCTACACGCAAATTAGAGACATAACACTTAACTCTTGAACCTACTGTTACTTTCCTGTTAAGCATTCGGGAAAGTTATAGTATATGGCCTACCTCTTTATATCTGTTATAGTATATGACCTACCTCTTTAATTAATGTATAGTATACGGCCTACCTCTTTAATTAATGTATAGTAGATGGCCTACCTCTTTATATCTGTTATAGTATATGGCCTACCTCTTTAATTAATGTATAGTATTTGGCCTACCTCTTTAATTAGTCCATAGTATATGGCCTTACCTCTTTAATTAATGTATAGTATATGGCTTGCTTCTTTATATCTGCTATAGTATATGATCTACCTCTTTATTTAATGTATAGTATATGGCCTACCTCTTTATATCTGCTATAGTATATGGCCTACCTCCTTATTTCTGTTATAGTATATGACCTACCTCTTTAATTAATGCATAGTATATGGCCTACCTCTTTAATTAATGTATAGTATATGACCTACCTCTTTAATTAATGTATAGTATATGACCTACCTCTTTAATTAATGTGTAGTATATGGCCTACCTCTTTATATCTGTTATAGTATATGGCCTACCTCTTTAATTAATGTTTAATATATGGCCTACCTATTTAATTAATGTATAGTATATGGCCTACCTCTTTAATTAATGTATAGTATATGGCCTACTTCTTTATATCTGTTATAGTATATGACTTACCTCTTTAATTAATGTATAGTATATGACCTACCTCTTTAATTAATGTATAGTATATGGCCTACCTCTCTATATCTGTTATAGTATATGACTTACCTCTTTAATTAATGTATAGTATATGACCTACCTCTTTAATTAATGTGTAGTATATGGCCTACCTCTTTATATCTGTTATAGTATATGACCTACCTCTTTAATTAATGTTTAATATATGGCCTACCTATTTAATTAATGTATAGTATATGGCCTACGTCTTTATATCTGTTATAGTATATGGCCTACCTCTTTATATCTGTTATAGTATATGGCCTACCTCTTTAATTAATGTATAGTATATGGCCTACCTCTTTAATTAATGTATAGTATATGGCCTACGTCTTTATATCTGTTATAGTATATGGCCTACCTCTTTAATTAATGTATAGTATATGACCTACCTCTTTAATTAATGTATAGTATATGGCCTACCTCTTTATATCTGTTATAGTATACGGCCTACCTCTTTAATTAATGTATAGTATATGACCTGCCTCTTTAATTAATATATAGTATATGACCTACCTCTTTAATTAATATATAGTATATGGCCTACCCGTCTACGGCTATATCGTGTTGAATGCACCGGTTTTCGTCTGATCACCGAAGTTAAGCAACATCGAGCCTGATCAGTACTTAAACGGGTCACCATCTGGACATTCCCATTTGCCGTAAACGTAATGACCAAGAATGGTTCACAGGTCCTCCTGGTTTGGGGTTTGGGGGTTGGGTGAAGGGCTAACAACCATGCCCCGTAAAAAAAAACAGTTTGTTACAGAAACAGCAACAAAAGGTTCCTACCCTATGCACCATTGGATGTGATGGCCAAATGATGATGATGATATGTTCTACCCCATTAATTCTGGTATCATATGTGGCTGATCTCTTTAATTCTGGCATAGTATATGGCCGACATCTGTTATTTTGGTATCGTATGTAGCAGAGCTCCTTTAATCATAGTATAATAAGTGATCTACGTCTTTAATTCTGTTATAGTATATGACCTAAATTTGTTGTAGAGTAAGTACGATAACCCCGGTAACAAAAATGTGCTAGGCCTATAAACGAATCACAGTATCTTGTGGTAGTGGATAGTTTTACTAACTGGCCTGAAATTTGTAAGTGCAAAAAATCAACTTCTACTGTTTCCAACATATAACATTGCGGTGGGCATAATGGTGCACAATTCACTGCTTACGAATTTGAAGATTTTTGTAAAATGTTCACTACTGAACATAATACTACCCTGCCGTACCAAGCAAGGTCAGACAGACAAGTTGAACTGTTTTATTATGGTGTTCTCTGGCGAGGAATGAACTCTTCCTCTTAATATATATAAATTATCTACGTGACTTCTAGGGACTTCTAGAGTAGTTAGGAGCCGTCAAGAGCAGTTGACGACAGCTACTAGTCAGGCAGCGTAATAATAACTTTGGACTTATTTCTATATAACTATTTATTAACACTTCCTTTGAATATCTTGTTTCTTTGTTACACTAATCCACTGTTTTGAACCTACCTCCTTGTTCTGTGTCATTACACAAACCGGTCAGTACAACTTTGCGGCAAAGTTTGGCCACAATTACACAACAAATAGGTGACAACAGGGTTGTATGCACTTTTAAGAGAGCTTTGGAAAAAAAGTATGTAATGAAAAAGTGAGCGAAAAAACACTATAAAGATTCTTGAGAGAAATCAGGATGGAAATCAGGAGAGAAATCAGGATGGCAGATTACGGAGTCGGAGTGGTGGTGAAAAGGCAAATCTTACTATGAGATATAAAAAGAAGAAAGTCGTGGAGAGCCATGATCACTTAACTAACGAGCTTGTGTAAATGGATAGCAGAACAGGGACTGGGAGATATGGTGAAAATTCAAATCTTTCTAAGAGATATAATGGATAGGAAGTCGTGGAGAGCCATGATCATTTACCTAACGTGCTTGTGTAAATGGATGGCTGAACAGGGACTGGGAGAGATGGTGAAAAGGCAAAGCTTTCTAAGAGATACAATGGATAGGAAGTCGTGGAGAGCAATGATCACTTACCTAACGTGTTTGTGTAAGTGGATGGCAGATCAGGGACTGGGACTGATGGTGAAAAGGCAAATCTTACTAAGAAACACGAAGGGTAGGAAGTTATGGAGAGCCATGATCACCTATATCCTGACGGGTTACGGAACAAAGAAGGTACAGATTTTTTTTTTTTTTGCTTTTGACCCTCGCATCAGCTTGGATGTGCGTTGTGCTGCAGTGGATATCGGCTCGGAACGAAAAATCGAGGAGCCGAGTTCGAATACCGGTTGAATTTCTTGCATTCACTTACGCCCTTTGGAAAGGTTATAATCCGTCTCTTCCCTCCAGTTATGGGTTAAATAACAGGATAGATTGGGTTCTATAGCTTTGGCTGGCAACCTGTCTACCGCAGAAAGCATTGGCTAACTATTCTTCTGCCCAGTCAGTCATGTCTCTTTCGAGACATGATCGCCCAAGTCGTGTATCACGTATTGCACTTAACTGACTGAATATAATAGCTGAAAACATGATTAAGGCTTCTACTGGGCATAAAGTGGGGGATCAGTTTTATACTGTTATGAAGTAATAAACTGATCCCCCACTAATTACTACTTAATACTATTATACATCTCTTCCCCCTCAAGCCATTAGACAAATAACAGGATAGATTAGATTCTATAGCCTTGGCTGGCAACCACTCTACTGTAGAAAGCAATGGCAACCTACTGCAGGATAATCTTCTGCCCAGTCAGTCATGTCTCTTTCGAGACATGATCGCCCAAGCGTGTATCATTTATGGCTCTCAACTGTCTGCTCAGTTTTAGTTGTATCCATATAGAATGCGTTCATAAAATCCATGACCCTTACGCGACATTCGTGTTCAGCGTTGAAATATCAAACTATCAAATGTCCTGATATTTGTTTTTGTTTGGCCGAGGAACTTGTTTATTTTGTCAAACGCTTCCATCTGTTTTTTCTAATCACGTCTATTATTATTTATTAAAGGAGCCATAAAAATTCACTTGTCCCTTCATCCGTATATAAAAAAATATTTAAACCTATCTCTCTTCATTAATTAAATAGTTCCAATATATTTACTCACCTCTCTTTTATTTACCCCTACTCACACACACACACACTCTCTCTCTCTCTCTCTCACACACACACACACACACACACACACACACACACACACATTCGCTAACTATGTATCTGCCTCAAAAACACACTCTCTCTATTTTTCTGACTTGTGTTAATACATTGTGTAACAGCGGATGTGCATTGTGGCGCAGTGGATATCGGCACGGAACGAGAAATCGGGGAACCGAGTTCGATATTCCAGCTGTATTCATTGCCTTCACTAACGCGCAAATACCCTTGGGAAAGGTATTAATCCGTCTCTTCCCTCCAGTTATGGGTTAAATAATAGGACAGATTGGGTTCTATAGCCTTGGTCGGCAACCAGTCTACCGCAGAAAGCAATGGCAACCTACTGCGGGATAATCTTCTGCCCAGTCAGTCATGTATCTTTCGAGACATGATCGCCCAAGCGTGTATCACGCATGGCACTTAACTGACTGAACAGCGACTTGGACAAATGGTGAGTAGACAAATCTTACTAAGAGATGCATTTTTTTTAATCATTTCACCCCAAACAAGGCATTCCACTGCCACTATTGCCCAGGGGGTTACATAGGAGAAGGAGAGAAAGTGTGGTTAGATATAGAAAATGTCAGAAGGAGGTGATAGAGGGGTAAGGATCTAGATGGGAAGGGTGTTTGAGAGAATGGATGCGTGTTAGTGTTTTAGGAGGTGACTATTGACCTTACATCTAAACTCCTGGAGATTGTAGCTGTCGGGGAAGCAAGTATGTGGAAGGGAATTCCACAGGCGGGAATTGCGAGAAAAACAGCTGTTGGAGTAGAAATTACGGTAACATTTTATCTGTTTCACTTTAAAAGGGTGGGACCTCGTTACTAATCTAGTATCTCGTGCAAATTCGTATCTAGAGAGCAACAGTGATCTAAGTTCATCGGAGCAGAAGCCGTGAACGTATTTATAGAAGAGACACAAGGAAGTCACGTCACGCCGGTGAGAGAGTGACTGCAGGCGGCCTGCCAAGTCGATATCGATCACATTACAGATTCACCGTTGTATTTTTTCAAGAACCCCGAGGAGAATAGCAGGGGCATCCGACCAGATAAAATAGGAACTCGTGGAAAACCATGACCACTTACCTAACGTGCATGTGTAATAGAGATGGGAGGGATAGTGAAGAGGTAAGTCTTAATAAGAGATACGAAGAATAGGAATCCGTGAAGAGCCATGATCACTTACCTAAGAAGCTTGTGTAAATGGATAGCAGAACAGGGACTGGGAGGGATAGTGAAAAGGCAAATCTTACTAAGAGATACTTTGGATAGGAAGTTGTGGAGAGCCATGATCACTTACCTAATGATCTTGTGTAAATAGATGGAAGAACAGGGACTGGGAGAGATGGTGAAAAGGCAAATCTTACTGACAGATACGAAGAATAGGAAGTTGTGGAGAGCCATGATCACTTACCTAAGAAGCTTGTGTAAATGGATAGCAGAACAGGGACTGGGAGGGATAGTGAAAAGGCAAATCTTACTAAGAGATACTTTGGATAGGAAGTTGTGGAGAGCCATGATCACTTACCTAACGTGCATGTGTAATAGAGATGGGAGGGATAGTGAAGAGGTAAGTCTTAATAAGAGATACGAAGAATAGGAAGTTGTGGAGAGCCATGATCACTTACCTAATGATCTTGTGTAAATAGATGGAAGAACAGGGACTGGGAGAGATGGTTAAAAAGCAAATCTTACTGAGAGATACGAAGAATAGGAAGTTGTGGAGAGCCATGATCACTTACCTAAGAAGCTTGTGTAAATGGATAGCAGAACAGGGACTGGGAGGGATAGTGAAAAGGCAAATCTTACTAAGAGATACTTTGGATAGGAAGTTGTGGAGAGCCATGACCACTTACCTAACGTGCATGTGTAATAGAGATGGGAGGGATAGTGAAGAGGTAAGTCTTAATAAGAGATACGAAGAATAGGAAGTTGTGGAGAGCCATGATAATCGCCTCACGATATTGCGTAAGTGGATTGCAGACCAATGACTGCGTGTGACGATGAAATAAAAAAATGCACTCACTCACGCATTTCATATCTCTCTCAACTTTTTGCTCCCTCATCTCGCTCCCCCTCTCCCTCCCTCTCTATCTCGCTATCCCTCGTTTTCTCTCTATCCCCCCCCTCTCTCTCCCTCCCTCCCTCTCTTTCTCTCTCTCTCTTTAACTTAGTCTATTTTTTTCTACAAATTCACTCGCGAATAGTCTTTCTCTTTATCCCCCTCTCTCTCCCTCCCTCTCTCTCTCTCTCTCTCTATCTGTCTCTCTCTCTCTCTCTCTCATGCAGACTCTATCATCTTCATTCACACACTTATGCGTAATGTATTTCGAACTCACTCGCATACGCGTTCTCACTCACTCTCACCCAGTCTATCATTATCACACGCACTCTTTTTCTCTTTATTTCATTCGTAAACTCTCTACTCCTATCTATCTATCTATCTATCTATCTATCTATCTATCTATCTATCTATCTATCTATCTCAGTCAGTTCATATCATATCTATCTATCTATCTATCTATCTATCTATCTATCCCAGTCTGTTCCTTGCGATCTATCTATCTATCTATCTATCTATCTATCTATCTATCTATCTATCTATCTATCTATCTATCCCAGTCTGTTCCTTGCGATCTATCTATCTATCTATCTATCTATCTATCTATCTATCTATCTATCTATCTATCTATCTAGATCTATCTATCTATCTATTCTATCTATCTATCTATCTATCTATCTATCTATCTATCTCAGTCAGTTCATTATCTATCTATCTATCTATCTATCTATCTATCTATCGTCTATTCCTTATCCTATCTATCTATCTATCCCAGTCTGTTCCTTATCTATCTATCTATCTATCTATCTATCTATCTATCTATCTATCCCAGTCTGTCCCTTCTATCTATCTATCTATCTATCTATCTATCTATCTATCTATCTATCTTACTTCAAATCAATGATATCATACTCACATATTTAGTAGGTTAAAACCGGAAAAAAGCTGAAGCAGTTAGATAGAGAGTCATGCTGGTAAGACATAGCAAATCACGATCAGGAACATCATTGAGCTGGAGCGGGAACATGTATCCCGTTGCAGGTTCGAGTTGGTTCGAGTAAGCTATTGTTGCTTATATATACTTCGGTCGGCTGAGGAATGTAATCAATAAAGACCCCCCACCCACCACCCACCACCCACACATTTCTTTGGTGCAGCAGTGTTTGGAAAAAGCTTCCAACTTTTCAGTATTTACATTATCCGGACAATTGTTGTCATCATTTGTACGACGTTTCGGACGTTGTACACTCCAGCCTTCTTCAGGTGCTAGGAATTTCGAACCGAACCATTTATTACTATCACTTGGGTATACAAACTCCATTCCTTACGTAGTAGTGTCTCTTTTGGTAGTCATGAGTTATTTCACTCGAACCCTTTAAGTTACTTGTAGCCTTTGGGTCAAGTCACAGGAACTAACCAACGTCTACATCCACTGAGCCATGTGTACTTAAGAACAAGAACAACTGAATTTTTGGAACTTATAAACCTAATGTCCAGTAATCCTCTTTTTTTTTTACCATAGTTCATATTGCCATTTTTTCATGTTAATGGGTTTCTCTAGTAATTTTTACCATTTTTTTTTTCATTGCAATTTTTCACCATTGCAATTTTTTTTACACTCTGGTACTCCATAATACTGGTTCTCATATTGTGTTCATCTCTATGCTTGGTCGGCTTAGAAGATTTTTGAAGCCTAGTATATATGCTGATTTCTTAAGTTTACGTAGCTTCCAGTGGCGTTCTCAATCTATTTTTTCAACTTCATTTCATAGGGGGGCGGAGGAAATAATGTAAATACTGTAAATACTACCTCATCTCAGAAATATAGACAAATAGAATGATCTATTATTAAACGTCGTACAAATGGCAACAAAGATGAGGACAATAGTCCGAATAATGTAAATACTATAAATACTCCCTCATCTCAAAAATATAGACAAATAGAATGATCTATTATTAAACGTCGTACAAATGGCAACAAAGATGAGGACAAGAGTCCGAATAATGTAAATACTGTAAATACTACCTCATCTCAGAAATATAGACAAATAGAATGATCTATTATTAAACGTCGTACAAATGGCAACAAAGATGAGGACAATAGTACGAATAATGTAAATACTGTAAATACTACCTCATCTCAGAAACTAGACAAATAGAATGATCTATTATTAAACGTCGTACAAATGGCAACAAAAATGAGGACAATAGTCCGAATAATGTAAATACTGTAAATACTCCCTCCTCTCAAAAATATAGACAAATAGAATGATCTATTATTAAACGTCGTACAAATGGCAACAAAGATGAGGACAAGAGTCCGAATAATGTAAATACTGTAAATACTACCTCATCTCAGAAATATAGACAAATAGAATGATCTATTATTAAACGTCGTACAAATGGCAACAAAGATGAGGACAATAGTACGAATAATGTAAATACTGTAAATACTACCTCATCTCAGAAACATAGACAAATAGAATGATCTATTATTAAACGTCGTACAAATGGCAACAAAAATGAGGATAATAGTCCGAATAATGTAAATACTGTAAATACTACCTCATCTCAGAAATATAGACAAATACTAAACTTCCAACTTTTTGGTCAAAGAAGCCATTAACAGCGGTAACGACGCCATCATCACTAAAATACTGGTTCCCAGCCAAATGTTTTTTCATGTTGGGAATAACCCACTTCTTATTTGGTTTTCATAAGTAAAAATTTAAAAAAATTAAATATAAAAATAAAATATAACGTTACCAGCAATACATTGTCGAGAAAAATACATTATCAGCAATGTATTAAAGGGAAAATATATTAACAGCAATATATTATAGGGAAAGAAATTACCAACATCACATTATAGGGGAAAATAAATAACCAGCAATATATTATAGGGGAAAATTAGTTATCAACAATACATTACAGGGGAAAATAAATTACCAACAATATATTTTATGGAAAAATAAATTACCAACAATACATTATAGGAGAAAATAAATTACCAACATTACATTATAGGAAAAATAAATTACCAACAATACATTATAGGGAAAAAAATTACTAACAATACATTATAAATAAGTAAATTACCAACAATACATTATAGGGGAAGATAAATTACCCGCAACATATTATAGGGGAAAATAAATTACTAACAATACTCTATAGGGAAAAATAAATTACCAACAATACATTATAAAAAAATAAATTACCCGCAATACATTATAGGAAAAATAAATTAACAAAAATACATTATAGGGGAAAATAAATTACCATCAATACTTTATAGGGAAAATATTTTGCCAGCAATACATTATAGGAAAAATAAATTAACAAAAATACATTATTGGGGAAAATAAATTACCATCAATACTTCATAGGGAAAATATTTTACCAGCAATACATGATAGGAAAAATAAATGACCAACAATACATTATATAAAACATAAATTACCAGCAATACATTATAGGAAAAATAAATTAACAAAAATACATTATAGGGGAAAATAAATTACCATCAATGCTTTATAGGGAAAATATTTTACCAGCAATACATTATAGGAAAAATAAATGACCAACAATACATTATATAAAAAATAAATTACCAGCAATACATTATAGGAAAAATAAATTAACAAAAATACATTATAGGGGAAAATAAATTACCATCAATACTTGATAGGGAAAATATTTTACCAGCAATATATTATAGGAAAAATAACTTAGCAACAATGCATTATAGGGAAAAAATACATTACCTGCAGTATATTTTTCATAAAAAAAACGAAAAAGTACCAAAGGTCACCAGGAAAAAAATCAGTTTTAAATGACACATAAAGATTCAACATGCCGTAAAACAAACAAAATTAATCTTGTGGTGCAGTGGATATCGGCTCGGAACGAGAAATCGGGGAGCCGAGTTCAAATTCCAGTTGAATTCCTTGCATTCACTTACGCGCATATACCTTTGGGAAAGGTATTAATCTGTCTCTTCCTTCCAGTTATGGGTTAAATAACAGGACAGATTGGGTTCTATAGCCTTGGCTGGCAACCAGTCTACCGCAGAAAGCAATGGCAACCTACCGCGGGATAATCTTCTGCCCAGTCAGTCATGTCTCTTTCGAGACATGATCGCCCAAACGTGTTTCACGTATGGCATTTAACTGACTGACTGACATATCGATTTAGGTAAGCTAATGAGAATTCTGAACTGATCCTGTTATTTAATTTACACAGACTGTTCCACTGCTGATGTTGACGATATCATCTGGTTATCATTACCTCTGCCTTAAGGTGAAAGGAATTTTTTGGCTCGCTTATATCTCTTTGTTTGTATTTTTTTTTTTTTAGGTCTGTCTGTGCGTGGTCAAGTTATCTCAAAACCCGCTGGATTTGCGCAAACAGATTAAACATTGGTTTCGATCTGGTATAGGATCAGGTTTCTGGATAACTTTTCTGGTTTATTTACTAAATTCTCGTACGTTTCACATGACATATATTGTATTACCCCCTCTAGAATGCTTTACTTCATTACATTTTCTGAACGAAATATTTTTCCCGCGAAGATATTATTATTTATAATACAAATTTAATTTTTTTATAAAAAAAAAATCAAAAAATATCTTTATATTTAAAAAAAAGAAAAGAAGATAAAATGCACAAAAAATGAGTCAAAATACAAATTTTGTATATTAAAAAGTAAAAACGAACTCTTCAACAAATTTTGGACTCTAATTTTTAATTTCACTTTACATTGCTATTTTAATTTATTTTTTTTTTTTTGTATTTTTACTCTTGAGAGCGGTCACATTAATTTCGGTTATTCTTTCTCGTTTTTATAATCATCTCTTGCTAATCACTGAGATGGTGTCGATGTTGGCATGGCGGAGGTTTGCAATCTTTGATTGCTCTTTGTGGCTTCCATTGTCGCATTTTTACGCATCGTGTATTTTTCAAGTATCAATTTTTTTCTTTTATTTCTTATTTTTTTAATGTTTCATTTTTCGTTCACGTGTTTCCACCGAGAGAAAATGCTCAATGGCTTACCCAGAGATTGAACTCACAATTACGATATTACCATGTTTCATAAGCCACATTTTAACCCTATCAGCCATTGCATTGTTTGTATTTATTTATTTTAATCATTTCACCACAAGCAACGCTTTCCACTGCCACTATTGCGCAGGGGGTTACATAGGGGAAAGTGATGAGAAAGAGTGGTTAGATATAGGAAATGTCAGAAGGAGGGTGATAGACGGGTAAGGACACCGAGGATGAGGGTTGGGTAGATGGGAAGAGTTTTTGAGAGAATGGATGCGAGTTAGTGTGTTAGGAGGTGTCTATTGACCTTACATATAAAAACCTAGAGATTGTAGCTGTCGGGGAAGCAAGTATGTGGAAGGGAATTCCATAGGCGGGAAGTGCGAGAAAAAAGCTGTTGGAGTAGAAATTGCGGTTACATTTTATCGGTTTCACTGAAAAAGGGTGGGACCTAGTTGCTAATCTAGTATCTCGTGCAAATTCTTACCTATAGGGCACCAGTGATCTAAGTTCATCGGAGCAGAAGCCGTGAAAGTATTTATAGAAGAGGCACAGGGAAGCCAAGTCACGCCGATGAGAAAGCGACTGCAGCCGAGCTGCTAAGTCGGTGTCGATCACATTGCAGATTCTCCGTTGTATTTTGTCAAGAACTCCGAGGAGAATAGCAGGAGCACCCGACCAGATGTGGCAGCAGTATTCAATGCACGGGCGGATGGTAGATTTGTGGTGATACCGAGCAAAGCGAGGGACCGGATGTTTGCCCTCAGAGATCCAGAAAGCAAATGACTAAAACTGGTCTTTGCGCATCTGGGCTCCACGCGTATGTTCCGGCAGAAAACAAAAAATTAATAAATATCAAATTCCTTTTCGCGAGCCTACGCGAATTTTGTTTATCGTCCAGTGGGAAGCCCTGAATTAAATACGGGTGTGAATTTCCAAATGACTTGCTGGGACCCACAAAGATGAAATAAAAAGCCGACACAGAAAGCATCTCCAGTTGAGAAAATACGAGTATAAGTAGCACGTCCCTTGACCTCGTCAAGCGATCATACCATGCTCGCCTTGCCTACCTCTCTCACCTTCTTCATCGCTGTCTCCTGAGCTACTTATGCGATCAACGGAGCGGAGACATCAAAGACATTCCTAACTGACAAACACTCACACATATATACGCACAAACTGTTTTTTCGGCATTTACTGCTACGAACATTTTAACGTCCTTGGAACCCATCCAAAAGACATTATTTTATTTGTAAAAAAAACTTAATTGATATCTGTGCATATATAAATGTTTCTATACACAATTTGATTTTCTTGTTTTATAACCCCTTTTATAACTTATACTGGGCTATTTACTAACGAGGCCAAATTCAGTTAATCTGTTTCAACACACAACTACGCTTCACTAGAACGGATAACCCACTATAGATTATTGCAAGAACAGAATATAGGCGCCAAAAATGATGTTGTTAACTTCACACAAAGAATGCATGACTTCATTATTTACATGACTACCATACAGCTAAAAAAAAGATTTAAGTGCAATTGTTTTAATTTTCTTTGTTAATTTTGACGATTCTTACAGAGCTTTTGTCTAATTAATGCCATAAAAGCATAAAATAACTATTTTAAGCATGCATTCCCTTTTGCATTTGTTTTTTAAACCGCTGGGCGTACACGGTCGCGTAACATTTTCGCGGCGTTTACGGGTTAATATATTGGCAACTGTCGCCTTAAAGCTGACGTGGTGTGATGTGGAAGGATGGCGAAATTTAATAAACTTTATCAGTTCTGAGATGAGTGGGCGGTGGGGATCAGATTCGTCGCTGCTAACTGCTCACTTTGCCCATGCTGTCAGAATGCCCAGTCGAGTGTGATGGGGTAGAAACCCCTTCCTACTGCAGACTTGGTTAACTGCCAAAATCCTACCGAGCTGGGCTACGGCACTTGAGCAACTTGCATTCAAGGGTGGAGTCTGTAATGCACACGCAGATCTCCACCTTCAAACCTCACTAGTAGAGGCGTAAAAGCTCTTTCATTTGTCCCCAGCGAATTAGTGGGGAAAGGGTTTAAAATTTTTTAAGTCTTCTTCAATATTCGTTCCTGAAATGACGCCGTAGTAGTCACACACACACACACACACACACACACACACGCACACACACACACACACATATATATATATATATATATATATATAGTGTATCGAGGCAGCAGATAATTTTTAAACATATACTGTTAAATATAACAGTCAATGAATGTCTATTATGCTTAATCATGAGCCGTTCTAAACATCGCATTTTGGCTTTAGTTTCAAGTGAAAATAAAGACAAAAAATTGTCAAACATTTGGATATTTTATTATTATGGAGTTTCTAAGCTTTCGGCTCACATGTGCCATCTTCAGAGAGGTTACAGGGACGTTAACGCAAAGACATCCACCATCAAAGATGATTTTATCTTGTGTTGAGATAAAACATTGCTAAGCAACGATAACAGTCACCGAATAGAAGACGCAGTTCGTAAATTTGTAATGAGGTTCAATGACGTCGCACCGCGTGAGTGACTGAAATGCTAACAGAACCATATATTTAAATTCAATGTAATGTGTTGTGATTACATAACATTAAACAAACACTTGTTAACAATGAATTTCTAACTCCATCATTGATTAACAAATTAAAATATATCTCAATAAACTTTATAATACTTCTATCAATATAGATAGTATTAATAATAATAGTGTACGTCAAAATAAACATAAAACTATTAACTTATACTATTGCAACCAAATTCATAATAATTACAAACATGATGAAACAACACTCAAAAACATAATAGGTAGAAATGTTAAACCAAAAAGTAATAACTAGCGGAACCCGTGAAATTTCCACGGAAGGACAATTATGATTTCCTGGAAAAATTTTACTTTGTCATACTACAAATGATAGTCACGTCTTCAAACATAAAGTTATTGGATAAGAAAATAACGATAACACAGAGTGTAATTTTATTAAAATATCTATAAAAGTAATGTCCATAGAAGATACTTTACTGCAAGCTTATATTATCTTAAGCGGCGTATGCACAGACCATAACCAAAATACTGAACGTTATTTTGTGAGAGATCTTGAAAGAGAAAATGTCTTTTTTTTATTACTGAAAAATCATGGCTCCTGTGTCCATTGTAAATAGAAAAGACCAACTGAGTAATGGCCAAGGGTGTAGAGGCCAGAAATTTCGTTATAAGGTTTCGGGATACGACAACAAATCTACCTATTTTTACTATATTGTACAGTACACATACACACACACAATACTGCTACAACCACCAGCTTAAGCTGCTACTGCTACGGTAATGCTATAGGCTCTCTCCTCCTACTCTCTCACTCTTTACTAAATAAGTAACTAACTACCTAAGGAAGGAACAAGCAGAATTATTATATGATAATCAAATTAAGCTCATCATATATTTATTATAAAACATTTGGCTTCTAATGCGCTGTGACGTCATAGAACCACATTACAAATTTACGAAATGTTGCGCAAATAGATACACTTTTAGTCAGTAAAATCACTCTCCTCTATTCTACTAAGTATTTGCAACATCCACACCAATCGGATGCAACACAAGGTCAATTAAAGTGGGAGTTCTGAGCCCTTAAGCTCAGCGAAAATTATCCCATAGATCCAGCTTAAGGTTGGGTCGGGCTCTTGTTTGTTTACCCCAAATGAGACACTAACTTTCGGCGAAACCTAGATTGGGTCTCTCTCTGCTAGGCAGCAGAGAGTCGAACAAGGGAGAGCTTGAATCAGCTATGATGTTTGTACTCTAATTATTTAACAACCTATCGGTAGTTATACAACACTAGCAGTATAGCCCGGCGTTGCAAGAGTGTAATGAAAGCTTTAAAACTAATCCATGGTCCTAGAGCTCAGACCCTTTTCACGTTGGCACGAAAGACTAAAAAGCAATAGTTGTTTCCAGTTAAAGCGAAACCGTAGACTAAAAGAAAAATGAATGGATGTTAGTCAAATTTTGATTTCTTGGTATCGATATAAAATAAGTTATATTCGTCGTAAACTGAATTTTGAAGGCTAAATAAGTCATCAGAGTAAATGGTATCATGGCTGAGACTAAGAACTACAGTTATACCTACTTAAGGCCAAACCCGAAGCAAAAACTAAAATAAAAGAGCTCAAAAAAATACAGACATATAGGCAGATAAACAGACACACACACAAGCATCTTGCCTTTTATATATATATATATATATATTATCAATTTTCTGCACTATTGTAAGAACTGCAACCTTGAAACTTCTGAATATCGTTTCTTATGTCTTTGTCTGAGTGCATCAAATTTGATTTAAATCGGACCAGTCCTTCTATAACCTGATTTTTTCGATTATCGATTTTCGATATTTGTCGGGGATACCTCGACACAAAACCTAGCTAAGAATATTCGCAGACGCTTATAGTACAACTGTGTAAATTTTCCAGAAAATCGGTTCAGCCGTTTCGGAATCTATAGGTAACGGACACACACACACACGGACACACACACACACGGACACACACACAGAGACAAAGTTACATTTATAAATAAGTTTATATATATATATATATATATATATATATATATATAGTGGAATTTGCCGTATATATATATATATATATATATATATGTACCCACACACACAAGGAGCGATGGGTAAATTATCTTCATTTTATATTGTTCATTTCGTGTATTCGTCCTTGGTGGTTTTTAATTTTGTCGACTATACAACATTGTAGGGTCAGTTGGGCACAGTCTGTGACAAAAGAGCACCATGACACCATTTTATCGATTGCACAGTAAGTAGAGCTAGTTGGGTACCATCTGTGATAAAAGAGCATCATGATGTATTTCATTCTGCTAGAAATTTGGAAAAGGTTTGATGTACTGTTTGGCATTCGCGCCGGAATCTCAGAACAATACATTTGGTAGCAAAAGTGACAGGAGTAAAAGAGAGTAACAACAGGTGGTCGCTGACGAAGAGGATCGCATACGGCAGGTTCCACTGTATATACTCAACGGCTGATACACACACACACCCATACATACAGGCAAACACGTATCTATATACGCAGAAAATTAAATAGATTAAGACAGACATACAAACAGACAGACACGAATACACTTCGATAAAATTTTGCATACATAACATCACACATATACGTAAACCTACACACACACACACACACATAAACATACATACAGATAAATTGCAAGAGACAAATGCTTACTGATGGACAACGCACAAACAAACACTCATGCACATCGATATACAGTTAAGCTAATATCCACAAATATACACACATTTGTAGCCAGGCTCATACACGTAGATACACACATATGTCCATACGCCCCACCTGTAATACACACACACATACGGACATTCATTGGTACCAATCCTCTTTAATTTCTATTAGATTTTGGAAGCACTGTCTTCTTGTGTGACATCAATTTTGAATTTCCAAGTCTGGCGTTGCGGTAGAAAGGCTGGAATTTCCGGCTAGGATTGCCACAAAATGACATTGAAAGAGAGCAACAACAATTAGAAACATGAAAACTTTTCATAGATAAAGACTCTCCAAATATATATATATATTAATCATACCACCCCGAGCAAAGCGGTAACGCCACTGATGTGCAGGGAGGGGGGTTAAGTAAGAATGAAAAGATTGGAAAAGAGAAACCACATTCTAAACAAGGAACAAGGGATGAGCCACTTCACCTGTTCACTAGACGTGAGTGGAGTGTGAACCGGGCGATAGTTTAGTCTATCTACTCCAAATGAAAAAAAAAAAAGAAGAAAAAAGAAAAGAGTGAAAAGATTGGAAAAGAGAAAGCCGGAAACCACATCCTAAACAGGAGACATGGGATGAGCCTCTTCACCTGTTCAATAGACGTGGGTGGAGTGTGAACCGGGCGATAGTTTAGTCTATCTACTCAAATTGAAAAAAAAAGGAAGAAAAAAGGAAAGAGTGAAAAGATTGGAAAAGAGAAAACCGGAAATCACATCCGAAACAGGAAACAAGGGATGAACCTCTTCACCTGTTCAATAGACGTGGGTGGAGTTTGAACCCTGCGATTGTTTATTTTTTTTTAAAAAAAAAAAGAAGAAAAAAGAAAAGAGTGAAAAATTGGATAAGGTCACAAAAATATTATCGTACTATCATTATTAATCATTTTTCACTAGCATTGCTCTCCATCTTTTTTCTTTTATCAGATAAAGCATTGTCAGCCATCATTATTAAATTTTGACTAGTATCTAATTTTACCTTTTATTATAGGAACCATTGTCAGCCATTATTATTGATTTTTGATTAGAATTGCCTTTCATCATCATAATTACATAAAATATTTTAAACTATTTAAACTTATTCATAAACGGAACTTTGTCTGTGTGTGTATATGTGTGTGTATATGTGTGTGTGTGCCCGTTACCTATAGACTCCGAAACGGCTGAACCGATTTTCTGGAAAATTTACACAGTTGTACTAAACGCGTCTGTGAGTGTGTTCTTAGCTAGGTTTTGTGTCGAGGTACCCCCGATAAATATCGAAAATCGATAATCGAAAAAATCGTGTTATAGAAGGAGTGGTCCGATTTTACTCAAATTTAATACACTCATAGACAAAGACATAAGAAACGATATTCAGAAGTTTCAAGGTTGCAGTTCTATCCTTGGATGACTTATTTGATTCCGATATTGGAAATCGATACCCCGATATTCTACCGGGTCTGATCAAAATCAGTTTTTCAGCCTTTTTATTTTAATTTTTACCTCGGGTTTGGCTCTAAGTAGGTATAATTGTAGTTCTTAGTCTCAGCCCTGATACCATTTACTCAGAGGAGTTATTTAACCCTCAAAAATCAGTTTACGACGAAAAAAAAACTTATTTGATATCCATACTAGGAAATGAAAATTTGACTTACATCCATTCATTTTTCTTTCAGTCTACGGTTTCGCTTTAACTGGAAACAACTATTGCTTTTTAATCTTTCGTGCCAACGTCGAAAGAGTCTGAGCTCCAGGACCATGGATTTGTTTTAAAGCTTTCATTACCCCTGAGCTACGCTATATTGCTAGTTATTATTAAATTCTTACTAATATTTAAATTAATCTTCATATTATTATTATTAGATGAAATATTGTCAACCATTATTATTAATTTTTGTCTAGTGTTAACTTTCATTTTGTATGAGATGAAACATCATTAGCCAGTATTATTAATTTTTAATTTACTTTCACTTTAACTTTCTGTTAGATGAAGCACTTTTGGCCGTATTATTAATTTTTGTTTAGTATTTATTTTGTAGCGTATACCGGTCTATACGCTAACAGTATTTGGATTACGATACATTCGGGCGTCGGGTGGCATAGGAAATAAGACAAAGACACCGGAGTAAATAACAATTAAAACATGTATTATTAACAATTAGTTACATAGAGTTGATTAAGCATGCAAATAGTGAAGGAACATTTGTTTCCCTTACAACGTTAAGAAACATACGAGAAAGTCACTTGTTGAACGTAATTAAAATGTTCATGAAAAATGAAACTGCAAAAAGTAGAAAAAACACACTTAGAAAGTAGAGTTGAAGAGAGTTCCAATTGAAAAATGTGTGTGTGTGCACATGTGTGTTAAAGAAATAAATTGCCGCCTAATTGCGACCTGAAATTAGTGCGGGTGTGCGAGCAAGATTTAAACGAATCACCCTCTACCATACTGGATAGCAAGAGGGTCTCGCTCGAGTTTTGGAAACTACTGCACATTCTTCCGCTATCGCCGACTGATAGCGGGGGTCTAACTGAAGGCATCACGTATGTGTGGTTCCTTAAATGCGGAAACCAAACTGGGCGGGAAAAATACATGTGATAGATAACTGAAAGGCGCGTGCCTCAAAGATGAGAACACACCAGACAGAAATAAATGCGTAGGTGTGATATACACAATAAGTAAATGCGTGAATATATATGTGGGTGTGAATGTAAGGATGTGTACGTTAGTGACAGACTTTCATTTTCATCTTTTATTTGATTAAGCAATGTCAGCCTTTATTATTAATTTCTGGCTAGTATTTACATTCATACTGTGGTGGCAAGACGATAACCAGATGATGGGTGCTGAGTAACGACAGCACAATATCCGTGCTAAGGGATATTAATACAAATAAGACAAATACCAGAAGACAGAACAACAAATAGTAAAAAAAAGGAGATATTAAGTTATTAGAGTCGCAGAGAGAAGAGTCCGATTGTAATAAAAAATGACACTCCGAAGTTTGGGATTTAATACCTTCCCACCAAGGCACATGCGACGCAACGTCAATTCAAGTTGGGATTCTGAGTCCTTAAGCTCAACCAAAAATATTCCGTAGACCCGATTAAGGCCTGGTCTGGCTCCTGTCTACTCACTCCAAACGAGACTCCACCCTCCGGCGAGGCCCCGGCTGAGCCCCTCTCCGAGTTGACAAAAAGAGATTTCGGATCACGATTCAAGGACACACCGGAATCCAATGCTGACTGCTATTAGTCTTTATTTTTATAGCCACTCCGGTCCACCCACCATTCCCTTCTTGAGAGTGCCAGAAGGGTGTTAGCTGCTCTACAACATCTCTCCTCTTAAATATGTTGTCCCTTTGACGTGATATTTTCTCATTTTGGATTGATCTCTATCGTTCACGTAGCTCTCCTTTTTCGCTCACTTATGCGTCTTTGTTGTAACTCTGGGGGAATCGGAACATCGTATGATATTTCCACGGGTTCTTCCATACACTGTTCAGTAGTGTACCGTCTTTTTATTTAGTTTACGTGTCTCCTTATCATCCATCTTGGATGTTTTATAAGATATATCATGTGGCCAATTCTGTTGTCAATAATGCGTTCTTCCCATCAGCCTTTGAGATTTGAAAAAGAAATCCCTCGACCGGTGGTCGAGAGCGAGGGAAAATTTATTCGCTCAAAAATCATTTTATTCGACCGACACCATTTTCTTAATAGTCGTCTTACGTAAACATAGCCTGAATCGCTGATGAAAAACAAAACATGAAATTTGAACTAAAATTTCGAACGTGTTAGGAAGGATTTTAAAAAAAATTTAAATTAAAAATAGTTTGATCTTTTTTCTTAATAACAGCATAAACATTTTGATGATAAAACTTTGTTTTTACTAAGTTTGAGCCCTTTTAACATCATGATATGCAGTTTGTTTTAGGCAATTGAGTGGAGGTACCTACGTTCGTAGTTTCTCTCTTCTGTTTAACTACAACCTCTATTTCATAGATAATAAAAAATAATAAATCTGATTTTCTCAGCGATTTTTTTGTAAAAAAAATTACTTGTATAATTTGTTTTTCGATGCGTGATTGAAGAAGTATGGGTATTTTATTTTTTCTTTCATTCAAATGTTCATTTTTACTTTTCTTAAGCAGAAAGAAAATATAGATGTTGAGTTAGGGATAATATTTTTCCAAATGCGTTTCTAAAGATCTGTGAGCGCCTTTAATCTGGACGACAGAGATATTTTGGCTCCACTCTGGAAGCGTTAATTAAACGAATGTTTACACTGACGGGGACGATAAAAAGTCATTGTAGGTCATTCTAAGTAACTTGTGAATATTCAATGGCATATTTTTGGGTTGTAAAAAAATCAGATTTCGTTTTTTTATATTTGAAGGGAGACGTTTCATTGCGATATTTTTAATCGCCCGTGAGCAATTAAAGCAATAAACTTTAATCGCTCAATTGAATTTTTAATCGACTGAGTCAATCGGACAAGTGAAATCTCAAAGCCTGCGTCCAATGAACTCTTTAGCATGTTTGAAATTTTAAAAATTAGCTCTGTCACCGGGGTAGAAGCGTTTGCCGTCGCACTTAGTTTTGTCATTGATATATTTTTTTATTTGGTTTCAGTTTTTTTTTTTAATCATTTCACCCCGAGCAAGGCGGAAACGCCACTGATGTGCAGGGGGTTACATAAATGTAAAAAGATTAATTAGAAAAGAGTGAGGAGTACAAACTAGTTAGAAAGGAACAATAGAAAGCTGAGAAAGCAGGTGCGATGACAGATACATAGATGGAGAGATAGGGAAGGTTATACGGGGTGGGGAGAGAGCTAGAGTTCAGTGGTTAGTAGATGAGTATTGACTTTGCTTTTAAATTTCTGGAGGTTGTAGCCGTCAGGAAAGCAAGAATACGGGAGCGAGTTCCACAGGCGGGAAGTGCGAGAGAAGAAGCTGCAGGAGTAGAATTGTCGTCTGCATTTGGCTAACCTGACTGTGAATGGGTGGGACCCAGATGCCAGTCTGGTTGCACGAGTAAACACCTGTTGAGGAGGCACCAGTGACTTAAGTTCGTCTGAGCAGAAGCTATGAAAGTATTTATAGAACAGACAAAGGGAGGCCACATTTCGACGATGGGGAAGTGGCTGCAGTCGAGCCACCAGATCAGTACCTATCACATTACAGACTCTCCTTTGGAGCCTGTCAAGAACACTGAGGAGAACGGCAGGGGCAACTGACCATAAATGGCAGCAGTACTCCATGCACGGACAGATGGTTGACTTGTATATATGCAGGATGGATTCAGGTGGAAAAAACATCCTGGATCGACATAGTGACCCGACCTTCTTAGTTTATCGAAAACTGATTTGATCTTCCTCGCAAACATTACTTCTGCAGGAGACATTCCTGCATTAACGTTTGCGTTTAGTGCGATACATTAGACAGATAAGAAATTCTCTCGCTCCTCATTTCTTGTTTCTCTCCTCTCCGCCTTTCGTATTGTCCTTTTAAAAGCGTCTATAAATTGTTCTACCAACCCGTTAGATCTTGGATGTCAAATGAGTTACCGTATGTATTTTGCAAAAATTTACGAATGAGCGTCTCGTTTTTTGATAGGATCGTATCCGGTATGCCATAAATCTTACAAACAATTCGGTTAACATATCTATCTGTCTTTTTGTTGTAGGCGATTAGCATCTAAATACTTCTGACCATTTTGAAAGGCTATCCACAACAAAGTATTATATGCCTCTTATCGACCCTGAATAATCTATTTATAGCCGAGACCAAAGCTTGTCTGTTTTTGGCGATGGGTTAAACTTTATAGGTGGTGCTTTTTCCGCTCACTGGCAATTCTTGCAATTTTTGACCAAAATTTCCACGTCTTCATACATTCCGTTCCAATACACGAAAATTTGGATCATCGTTTTCATACTTATAGAAACTTTCGTAATGTTCTTTTTGTTGATAATGACGGAATGATCACACGTTCACCGTACAATAGTATGTCTTGAGAAATTGAAAAAAATATTTTCCTAATTTCCCCCTAATAATTCTTAATAACTTGTCAATATTCGCTTTAGTTCTAATCTCGTCAACTGTGACAGGTAACTCTCTCACTTTATTATACATAAAGATTTTTATTTCTAAATTTAAAAAAATTATGATCTCGATAATGCGCTATATTTTTAAAGATAAATACTTCATTTTAGGATGTGCGTAGTGGTACAGTGGATATCGGCTCGGAACGAGAAACCGGGGAGCCGAGTTTGAATCCCAGTTGAATCCATTGTATTCACTTACGCGCAAATAACCTTGGGAAAGGTATTAATCCGTCTCTTCCTTCCAGTTATGGGTTAAATAGCAGGACAGATTGGGTTCTATAGCCTTGGTCGGCAACCAGTCTACCGCAGAAAGCAATGGCAACCTACTGCGGGATAATCTTCTGCCCAGTCAGTCATGTCTCTTTCGAGACATGATCGCCCAAGCGATCATGTCTGTTTGCAGTGAGCTTTGGAATACCTTTCTTTGAGACAAAAATTCTCACTAATGGACAGTGATCCGTCTGAAAAAACAAATTGTTTGTCTTAAATATATTGTGAAATTTTTTTGTTTACAGCAAAAATCATCGCTAACCTTTCCTTTTTTTGTTCGCTAACAGAAGCGTCCTTGATATGGGATAAACAGCTTTTAGTTTTTCATCATTTTATTTAACCCAAACTATCTCAAACGCAAAGTTCTTAGCGTAACCTGCTACATATATTTCAATGCTCGGGTCGTAATGCGTTAATGATAGATCAGAAATTAGGGCTGCTTTCAATTTCTGAAATGTTTCCTCGAATTCTTCTGACCATACCTATTTTTCATCTTTTCTCAACAATTTATTCAAAGGTGTTCTGAGCTCATTTATGTTAGGAATGTAGTTACTATAATAGTTGGATAATCTTAAAAATGCTTGTAAGGATGCAATATTTATAGGTGCTGTCATGTTTTTATAGCACTTGTTCTGGGAGGATCCGGCCTTCTACTTTAATTTGAACTAAAAACTCAACTTTTGGTTGAAAGAACTCACACTTCCTATATTGAGCATAAAAACGTAATCGTTTATACTTTTGAAGACCTCATTCGCGTGCTTCGCATGTTCATTACGTTCTATGCTTTTAATTAACACATCGTCAAGATATGTCATAGCGTAATCCAAACCACTTACCATCGTGTCCATTGTTTCTTGAAAAATTGCTGGTGTTACTTTGTAGCGTAGGGAGCTGGTTAATGTTTCTTTGATTCGGCCTTGTGTCAGACAAAAGCGAACTATCTACAGCTTACAAGTTTTAGATGCAGAATTATCATCATCAGAAGGTTTTTCATCATCAGAGGGATGGTTGTCGGCAGGTGGAAATGTGTGGAATAGGGTAAGAAGAATAAAATATACAATTTGCATGTTGAAATAGAGATTTATTAAAATGAGGAATAACATAAGTTGTAGAAGTTAATGTTCAATTATAAACATTATTAAGAGTTTAAGAGTAGAGTTCGTACAAAATGTTTGTAGTAGTAATTGTTGAAATAGATAAGGAGAAAGAGAAGGTTCGACCTGACCTTATCTCCGCGTTGATTTGAAGTTGAAGTTACATTTTAGTTCTTTCGTCTCTCGGCTCTCATCTGTGACTCTTGACAGTGTAGGGTTGCGTGTTCTTTGAACGTCGGGAGTCACCAGTGTAGACGTGCGTGTTCTTTGAACGTCGGGAGTCACCAGTGTAGCAGTGCATGTTCCTTGAACGTCGTCAGTCAGCAGTGTATTGTAGGGTGCTGGTTAATATTTCTTTGATTCGGCCTTGTGTCAGACATAACCGAACTCCCTACTGCTTACAAGTTTTTATGCAAGTTATAATCATCAGAATTAGCATCGTCGGAATGTTCGTTGTCGGCCGGTTGGAATATTTGGTATAGTGTGGAATATTGTAAGAATAAAATATACATTTTTTATGTTAAAATAGAAATTTATTTAAAGGAGGAATAACATAAGTTGCAGAAGTCAATGTTCAATTAAAAAGATTATTAAGAGTTTAAGAGTAGAGTTCGTACAAAATGTTTGTAGTAGTAATTGTTGAAAGAGATAAGGAGAAAGAGAACAAGGTGCGACCTGACCTTATCTCCGCGTCGATTTGAAGTTAGTTACATTTTAGTTCTTTGGTCTCTCGGCTCCCATCTGTCTCTCTGACGCTGCAAAGACATTTATAAGTCCTTTCAAGTCTTCCAAGTCGCTCCCATTGGTTAAAAAATCATTTTAACACCTACTTGCGAAATCTGGTTTTGACTTTTTCGTTAAGCAGATGGTCAATCCTTTTTCTATTTGGGGAAACCAAATTTCACACGTCGCTGTGAATTTTTGTAAAAGTGAAGAAGAAGGTTGATTTTAATTAATTACTTATTAACTTTTACCCTGAATAGTAATTTGTTAAACTTAAAAGGATCCTTGTGCGGATTTATAGTTAATATTTTTGCACATTACTTGTCCACCGGATTTTGTAAAAATGCTTTTGACAAGACTAATCTAGAAAATATTTTTTCTCCATTCAGCTTTGCAAATATATCTTTTGCTTAAGGTAAAGGGGTAATTATGCTTTTTCAGGTATTCATTTAATTATGAGAAGTAGCCGACGCAGACACTGATTTTATTAATTTTCCCCCTTAATTATACTGTTGAATTCGTCCATTGAATGTAATTTGTTTTTCTATAACGCCTAATTTTTACTTGTCGTTCCATCTCTTTTTCTGCGACGAATGGTACTGGTTGCTTAGGTCGAAACGATTGAGTTACATTTTCTTTAACTTAAGCTTTGCGTTAACCTTCGAACAAAATCATAGGCCTTCAGAAAAAGTACCAGGGATTTTTGCCTTTAAACCTCGTTTGAAATTTTTGTGTAATTAGATTATCCAACAAGATTGTTACAAAATGTGTTGATAGGAATCTAAACTTATTTATAAATGAAACGTTTTCTGTGTCTGTATGTGTGTCCGTTACCTATAGACTCCGAAATGGCTGAACCGATTTTCTTGAAAATTTACACAGTTGTACTATAAGCGTCTGCGAGTGTTCTTAGCTAGGTTTTGTGTCGAGGTACCCCCGATAAATATCCAAAAAACAGCGGTTATAGAAGGAATGGTCGGATTTTAATCAAATTTGATACACTCATAGACAAAGACATTAGAAACGTTATTCAGAAAGTTCAAGGTTGCAGTTCTTACAATAGTGCAGAAAATCGATAATATATATATATATATAAAAGGCAAGATGTTTGTGTGTGTGTTTGTTAACCTGCCTGTGTGTCTGTATTTTTTCAGCACTTTTATTTTAGTTTTTGCTTCGAGTTTGATTCTAAGCAAGTATAATTGTAGTTCTTAGTGTCAGCCATGAAACCATTTACTCAGAGGACTTATTTAACCTTCAAAATTCAGTTTGCAACGAAAAAAACTTATTTGATATCGATACCAGGAAATGAAAATTTGGCTTACATCTATTCATTTTTCTTTCAGTATACGGTTTCGCTTTAACTGGAAACAACTATTGCTTTTTTAGTCTTTCGTGCCAACGTCCAAAGAGTCTGAGTTCCAGGACCATGGATTAGTTTTAAAGCTTTCATTACATCCGAGCAACGCCGGGCTATACTACTAGTATATATATATATATATATATATATATATATATATATATATATATATATATTAGGTGCGATTGGTAAATTGTCGCAATAATTTTATTATTTCAAATATTCTTTAGGCTGAGTCTGAGCTCCATGACTATGGATTAGTTTTAAAGCTTTCATTACACCCTAGCAACGCCGGGCTATACTGCTAGTATTGAATTAATGAAACTCCTCCATCGAATGTGTACCGAAGAGATACTGCGTTTGTTACATGACATAGGTGATTAATTTCCTCTCTTTACTCGACAAACCATCGTTTAAATAAATTTCACCAAGAAATTCAAGTGTTTTGCCCGAAATGCCTTTGGCATTTTTTAATGATCTGCATAATGCTAGTCTTCCAATTATATTCCATGTATCCGAATTAACAATTGTCAGGTCTGACCCTGTGTCAATTCGCATTTTTACTTTCGTGCCCTTCAAAGGGGTTTATGAATTTTCTTTTTCCTTCGACTTTTCCACCCATGGTATAACGAAACACATCGTTTTTGGTTTTCTTTTGACTTTTTCTTCACAAAAATAACTTTTATGATTCTTATAATCACAACTGATAAATCGCCTGACGATACCGAAAGGTTAAAACCAAAGTTGCGTAATCGACTGATTTGCGAATATATATATATATATATATAAACTTATCTACTTCTCCTAACTCAGGGCTATATCTCTAAGGCTACAATATGACCGACTAAATCAGAATAAGCTCCCAGCCCACATTCACTTAAACATCACATCCGCATAAATAAACCGTTTTCACCATTTAATTTTCATTTCAACTTATCATCTGATGAGAAGCGCACATATCAGCTTCGAAACCCGAAAATTTTTGTGTAGTGATACTATGAATTTATAAACCATTGTAACAACCATTACAATATAATGCTCTACGTTGTGTCGAGCACTCTTTATAAAAGTAAATGCATGAACAGTAGGTAAAAAAGTGTTCTATAATATTGTTACAATATATATATATATATATATATATATATTATGTTATGTTATGGACTCTCCCGTCGATTTCGACGTATGAGCGTCTAACACAGTTAGACAACCACACAGAGATTTGTTTATAGTGGTGAAGGCATTGTGTAGTACCATGCACACTTTCTGGAACTGCTGATAACAAACAATCGGTGCAGAAGTCTGCCACAGATCGCATGAACAACAGACCTCAATTATTTAACCCATATTTGGAGGGAATGGACGAATTAATACCTTTCCCAAGGGTACCAGTGATATATATATATATATATATATATATATATATATATATATATATATATCCCAGAAAAGTGAAAGAACACGTAGATTAAAAACCCACTGTTCAAGCATTTATTTTTTTTAAAAGTGCTCGATACAGAGTAGAGCTTAATATTGTAATTTCGTTATTACAATGATTTATAAAAGCATAATATCACCACAGAAAAAAATTTCATGTTTCAGAACAAAACTGTTCCTCTTCAGGTGATATGTTAAAGCAAATGGTGAAAACGATTTGTTTTTGAAAATATATGATGAATTTCTGAAAATTAGGGACTGGTCGTTGGAGGAAATGCAATAGGTGTGTCCAAGCAGTTCAGTCAGCATTTAGAACAATGTAACCATGGAGATTTAAACATTTGGGTTAGGAAAGGGGGCAGAATGGCAGAGATCTAGACATGTCTCGTTTTAATGTTGTCTGGGTAAGACATAGTGGGACCTTAGATATATTAAAGGGTAGACAGTAATGTTAATCAGGAGGTTGAATTTTATGGGTTTTTTTAACAATAGATTCTTTTTACTACTATCTATGAGTATAATTCAGAATTTGGATTAAATAATTGATGTATACGTAGCTATATTGTATTAAGAACAGCAATTTAGTATTGTGTGGGTCATTTTAGTTCTGTTCTGAACCATGAAATTTTTTGTGTAGTGATATTATGATTTTATAAACGATTGTAATAACAAAATCATAATATATATATATATATATATATATATATATATATATATATATTGTTATGGTACCTACCCGTGTACCATAATGAACTCTTCTTATGACTATAAATATAAGTAAATTGTCTCAAGTGGAGCTTCGGCAATTGACAATTGACAGGGGAGTTGAGTTGGTCTCCACTGGGCAGTCAGCCTGACATGTAATACTTTTGCTTGTTTTTTGTTAATATATCTTTGTTTCGCAAATAACTTAGTTGTGTTTTTTTCCGGACCTATTCTGGTTCACAATATATATATATACATATATATTACGGAAATTAACGAATTTTAACGAAAATTGGTTATAAACAACTAACAAATTGAAATGAATTGTTTGAACATTATTTTTTTTATCGATACACGTATTTAAGTAGATATTCTGTTTTTAATTAAACAGTATTATATACTTATATCTACTGACCTGATTATTTCCGATAAATTGTTATTACGAAAATGTGTGCCATTCGGCAGGATTCGAACCTGCGACCCCCTACTTACATAGGGGAAGCTACCATTTGATCTGGCAACGTCTTAGACAGCTCGACCAAACGAGGTTTTAATCAAGCCTATATAACACAATTTTCGATTTATCTACCCCTATCTACAATTTATCGTAAATAATCAGGCCGGTAGAAATAAAGATATAATACTGTTTAATTAAAAACAGAATATCGACTTAAATGCGAGTATCGATAAAAAATAATGTTCACAAAATTCATTTCATATATATATATATATATATATATATATATATATATATATATATATATATATATTAGTGATGTGGGGCCACGAAAGAACAACTCTGACAACGGATAATAGGCTTAACATATTGTATTTTACAAGGAAAAATATAAATACAAGGGTAGCAGTCAGCCACGTCTACCTGACGGGCTGCTCACGGAACTACAGTTCTGTGAGTAAGAACCTTATGGTTTAAATAATGAGTGGAAGAGTCCATAAGTGTCAGTGCCCACAACAATTAGTCATCCACATACGAGTCTCTTTCGCTGTATCACACACACACACGCACACACAAACACACACACACGCACAGAGAGAGAGAGAGAGAGAGAGACTGGGCGAGTCTTTGTTTCAAAATTAAATGAAGTTTTGATGTTGTGTTGCTTGTTTTTATGGTTAGCGCTTTGTAGCATTTGTCTTCGTATTTTTTTTATATTTTGTACGAGACACGGTAGATTGGTGTTCTTCATACGTATTTGTTGGAGTGCTTCTGGTTTTTGTGTTACTGATATACGATTTAGTTAACGGGACACTCGAAAATAACAGAAATGTAAACAGATTCAAGCCTCATTTGAAAGAGAAGACACAGGAATTTAAATTGCTATATCGATGTACGCATAAACGGAATGGAATGATGCGGAAACAGATTGATCGAATGCAACGTCAAAACGGACATTTGTTTTGTTCCAACCTGATAATTTCGTGCTATTAATTCAATTTCTGAAATCGAGATTAAGGTTTCTCATTGTTAGAGATATTGCTTTTGCAAGAGGCAAAAGAAATCGAACAAGTGCCTCAGGTTTCATCTGTGACATGATTGACCTTTGGTTAGAATTATTTTTTGATATTAGAACCTACTAATATAAGCTAAAGGCTCCTAATCGGAAAATGATGTCGTTTGAACGTGCAAAGGTCAGTTATTTATTGCTATTGGGTAGTGCTGATTGCAGACATGGAAAGGAAACTACAAGGGCTCCTACAGAAGGACTACAAATAAACTGCAAGAAAACTGAATGAATGGCCATCAGCAAAAAGAGCAAACCAAAGTGCCAAATACAGGTGTAGGTTTATTAAAATCAAGCAGGTACAAAAATTGAAATACCTGGGAAGTGTTATAACAGAAGACGGAAAGTGCGACATAGAGATCCGAAAACGAATTGGCATGGCGAAGGACGCGTTCCAGAAGCTGAGTAAAGTATTAAGACACAGGAAACTTTTACTAGAAACAAAGAATAGAGGACTAGATTGCTATGTGATGTCAGTTCTTCAATATGGCAGTGAGTGTTGGACAATATCATCAAACATGAAGGAAAAACTTGAACCAATTG
The DNA here is from genome assembly GCA_037127315.1 of Ascarosepion bandense. NCBI lineage: Eukaryota > Metazoa > Mollusca > Cephalopoda > Sepiida > Sepiidae > Ascarosepion > Ascarosepion bandense. The sequence continues at coordinate 960,539 of JBBBDQ010001240.1, read as the reverse complement.
AAATGTAGATCTAGAGAAGGATGCTTCGGATATAATGGACCGAGCATGCGAGCAATGATGAGGTTTTAAAAATGATGGAAACGAATAGCAAATTAATACTGAGCAGGAAGAGACAGCTGAAGTTCCTGGGACATCCGCTGGGGACAATATCATCAAAGATGAAGGAAAATCTTGAAGCAGCTGAAATGTGGTTCTACAGAAGGATGCTGCGGATTTCAATATTAAGCACCATGAAGAAACAACTGAAATTCCAGGGACATGCATTGAGAAAGGAAGTCTTAGAGAACCTGATATTAACAGGTCAGATAGAGGGAAAGAGAGAGAGAGAAAAGTAGCGGATAACATATTTGAAGGGCCTGATCAGGTGGATGATAGAACGGGGGCTGCGAGATGGGGAGACGTGGAAGGCCATGATCGCCTACGTCCTGAAAGAACAAGGCACATAGAAGATAGAGCAAGGGATAATTTCTGGCCAGTTTTGTTAGCGATACAGATCTCTGGAGAAAATACACTTATCCTGTCAGACTTCAGCATAGAAAACATCCAGCCGTGCATTGAATACTGCAGCCATATCTGGTCAAGTGCTGCTGCTATCCACCTAGGGGCCCTTGACAAAATCCAACGGAGAATCTGTAACGTGATCGATTCTGAATTGACAGCTCAGACACAGTCACTTTCTCACCGGCGCAATGTGGCTTCTCTGTGTCTCTTCTTCAAATACTTTCACGGCTTTTGCCGAGATGAACTTAGCTCACTAGTGACACCTATATATGAATTTACTCGAGCCACTAGATTGGCAACTAGGTCCCACCCTTTTACTGTGAAACCAATAAATTGTAAACTTAACTTCTACTCCATCAGCTTCTTTTCTCGCATTTCCCGCCTGTGGAATTCCCTTCCGCATACTTGCTTTCCCTACAGCTACAATATTCAAGAATTTAAATGTAAATTCAATACAGATTGCTGTTGGATTTTGTCAAGGACACTTAGGTGAATAGCAGAAGCACCCGGCCAGATATGGCAGCAATATTCAATGCACGGGCTGTAGATGGCTAGGTGTGGTTTTATATTAATTGGCTGTTTTGTCGGAAGAGACAAAAACTTTATCAGATAAGATATTTTTCTTCGCAGAAGCATCTCGATGTTTCTGGAAGTGGTTTATGTGTGTGTGAAACTTGATGGTATTTATGATTTCAAATAAATCATTTTCAAAACCTAAACATAACATTTCGAGGAAAGGTCCTATTTTAACCTTTTAAAGCCGTAAGTATTTTTATCCTTCGAAAGTTCCTGGGGATGAAGGAAGAAATATTCTTTCCATCTCATCATTTGTATTTGGTCTTTAGTTTTGTGAACAAGTTGCGCGAAATAAACCCGTTTGTTTGTAGTTGGGACGTTTGTTTGTTTTTTTTTAAAATCATATCACCCCGAGCAACGCGGTAACACCACTGATGTGAAGGGGGCTACATAAGAGTAAAAGCACTAAATAGTAGAGAGTGAAGAGAAGGACAAACCATTTAGAAAGGAGCAAGAGAAGAGAGGGAATACAGGTGTGATGAAAGTTGCAGAGGTGGAGAGAAAGGAAAGGATATACAGGGTGGTGAGGAAAGAACTAGGGTCAAGTTGTTAAGAGATGAGTATTGACCTTGCATTTGAATTCCTGGAGGTTGTAGCCGTCAGGAAAGCAAGAATAAGGAAGCGAGTTCCACAGGCGGGAAGTGCGAGGAAAGAAGCTGCAGGAGTAGAATTGTTGTCTGCATTTGGTTGAACAAACTGTGAATGAGTGAGACCCAGATGCCAGTCTGGTTACACGAGTAAACACCTGTTGCAGACGTACCAGTGCCTGGATATTTTAAAGAGAAATGTTATAACTGTTTTTTTTCCGTGTTGCATCAAAATTAAATGATCAGTCTTGTTGGTCTGTTTATATTGTATAACCTGAAAGCGTGTAACGAGAAAAATATTGAGGACTAGCAGCATAGCCCGGCGTTGCCCGGGTGTAATGAAAAATTTAAAACTAATCATGGTCTTGGAGATCAGACTCAGCCTTAAGAATATTTGTTTGAAATTTGGTGAAAAAGGATAAAAATTGTGGATTTGTGTAAAGGACATACAGACAGATAAACAGACACACACATAAATATCTTACCTATTATATATATATATATATATATTATCGATTTTCTGCACTATTGTAAGAACTGCAACCTTGGAACTTCTGAATGTCGTTTTATATGTCTTTGTCTATAAGTGTATCAAATTTGATTAAAATCGGACCACTCCTTCTATAACCCGATTTTTTCGATCATCGATTTTCGATATTTATCAGGTTACCTCGACACAAAACCTAGCTAGAAACACTCGCAGACGCTTATAGTACAACTGTAAAAATTTTCAAGAAAAGCGGTTCAGCTGTTTCGTAGTCTATAGTTAACGAACACACACACATACACACACCCACACAGACAAATTTCCATTTATAAATAAGTTTAGATTAGATAGATATGTTATAGGATAGATATAAATGAATACTGTGCATTGCACAAATAAATGTCTGTTTGACCTTAAATTTTTACTAGTATCTTTAATTAATTCTAAATTTACTATGAAAACATTGAAATATATATAATCATGTAAACATCGCTAAGAGCCTGGAGAGGCATAGCGAGCATCATCTACTATCCAGAATTGGGGTCAGGGTACTTTTGTTGTTACAAATGGTCATGGCAAGTGGAGTTCTTTCGCTTTTTGGGAGACTTTAGACGAGGGTGGTAGCCGTTAAGGACGAATGTTTTTTTTTTGTTTTTTTTTTCCACGAAAAGAGGTGAAAAAAAAAGGTTATTTTATCTGTGAAATGTGTATATGACCACAGTGCCATATGTTATCAAAATGTCACATTAGCTGGGGTCCGTAAAAAGGGCGTCGAAGTCAATAATATAAACAAATGGGTTGTAAGTAAGTGAATATATTTGAGAATATAGATATTTTAAAAGTTTCAAGAGTATTTATTCACTTTCATTGAATTGTCACTTTGCGTCCTCTATAGCTTGCCTGACATTACGGCTAACGCCATCTCCTCAGATAAGATAGATAGACTCGAAGCAACAAAAATGTGACTTTTTTCGGGTTTTTTTTTGGGGGGGGGGGGTCATTTTTAACAGAGAATACATTCTTAGGATTTCTTACTCTTAAGCATGCAACATACAACGGGATATGCGTAAATGTTTCTTTCTGGAGCCAAATTCCAGCTTGTTAGAGTGCTTAGACTTTTTTTTTAATCGTATCACCCCGAGCAAGGCGGTAACGCCACTGATGTGCAGGGGGCTACGTAATAGTGAAAAGATTGGAAAAGAGAAAGCCGGAAACCACATCCTAAACAGGTAAAAGGGATGAGCCTCTTAACCTGTACAATAGACGTGGGTGGAGTGTAAACGTGAATAATAAACTGGATTCTCGTGTACACAAAATTAAAAGAAAAATATGCAAAAAATAAATAAATAAATAAGAATAATATTGCATCATTATTAAAATTGTTCTTCCACGACAAGAGAGAGCAACTAACAATGCGCATAATTACAGAGGGACCGAAAATATTAAAAACTGACGTGGAATCGACAATGGCCAAATTGAAGAGAAACAAAGCAGCGGGACCAGACGGCATTGTAACAGAGATCGTAATGTTCCTAGAAGGTTTTGGCGTCCACAGACTAACAGAAATAAAAAACGAAATCTACAGCAGCGGCAATATACCGGAGAACCTAAGCAGATCAATCTTCATAACACTACATAAGAAGCCAAGTGCAAAGAAATGTGAGCTCTACCAAACCATCACTTTAATTTAATCTTATAAGACTTCATGAACGATAATATTTTGGTAAATTTTCGTTTTAGGTACCGACGGCTTTTCCCCCTTCAAATTTATCCAAAATAGCAATTATTTCTGTGTAAATGTATATGCTGAACTCAAATCAACAATTAGGTATTGAAGAATTTTACCTTTTTTGCTTTGAAAGCCCATAAAATAAACGACCTATATCTCGCACTTTTTCTCTCCTGTAACTCTTACGAAATCATGTAATTAACTGCAGAATGATGTCCTACGTAGGCAGAATTTTTTGTCGAATTTTGCCTGATTTTCTTCCTTTACTGAAACTTCCGGCGATGTACTTCCTGTCTGAGAGTAAACAAGTGTAGAAATACAATAGCGCATTACTTTAATTTCCGGAAGTACATCGCCGGAAGTATCAGTAAATGAAGAAAAATCTGTCAAAATTCGTTCACATGCGCAATCCGTCATTCTGCAGTTAATTACATGACTTCGTGAGAGTTACGGGAGAGAAAAAGTGCAAGATATAGTTTGTTTTTTTATGGACATTTAGATAAAAAAAAGGTAAGTTTCTTCAATAAACAGCTGATTTCAGTTCAGCATATACATTTGCACAGAGATAATGCTATTTTGGATAAATTTGAAGGGGAAAATCGTCGGGAGTTAAAACGAACATTTACCTATTATGTAAGGGTTCAAATACACAGGTTAGAAGTGAATGCATTAATAAAATTAATAAATTAATCACGGCGATGTACTTCCTGGCTGAGAGTAAACAAGTGTAGAAATACAATAGCGCATTACTTTAATTTCCGCAGGTACATCGCCGGAAGTATCAGTAAATGAAGAAAAATCGACCAATAATCTGCTAAAATTCGTTCACATGCGCAGTCCGTCATTCTGCAGTTAATTACATGACTTCGTGAGAGTTACGGGAGAGAAAAAGTGCAAGATATAGTTCGATTTTTTATGGACATTTAGATAAAAAAGGTAAGTTTCTTCAATAACTAACAGTTGATTTGAGTTCAGCATATACATTTGCACAGAGATAATGCTATTTTGGATAAATTTGAAGGGGAAAATCGTCGGGACTTACAACGAAAATTTACCAATTTTTTTTGAGGAAATTTATTTTTCCATTTTTAATAGCAAAGAATAAATTCTTAGGATTTCTTACTCTTGAGCCTGCAAAATACAACTCGCCATGTATGAATATTTCTTTCAGGAGTCAAACTTTTTGAAGAGTTTCGATTGTGATTTTTCAGTTTTTGTTACCGTAGGGCGAACAGGAATCTCAGGTTTGGTAGCTACTAAAACTTAAAAGAAGCGTTGCATTTTTATTGAATTAATAATTGGTATTTTAATCATAAAATTGTTCTTAAAACAGTGGGAGAATTTTTTATGTAAAATAATAGAAATTTTAATTTTTCTAAAGAAGTTAGAAAAAATATATTTTACAAAGTTACGCAGCCTAGTAAAATCAAATGTACTTTGTACCGCCTGACTTATTTGCAGCCTCCCTAAAATTTGATCTCAATCGGTCAATATTTGGCTATTTTATAGTGGGTAACAGACGGAAGTATAGACCAACTGAAGTCAAAGAATTTTATATATAGATTAATATGAGTTGAATATATGGAACGAAATTCGACAAGAGGTAGAGAATAAGTAAAGAACAAGTAAGAAAAACGTGTCTTTAATCTAACATATTTCACTTTAACAAGCTTCTTCACTGATTGTGAAAAAATGATTAAAACAATCAAGATTAGCTATATATATAAAAGGTAATCTGTGGGTCCGTGTGTAACTGTTCCCTATGTACGCCTACATTTTTAAAGCTACGCTATTCAAACTTTCTAGGGACACATATCTACAGGGAAGCCAGGTCGACACATACATTTTGAGTTTAAGTTCATCAATATTTCTTTTCGCACTTTTTGGTCAATGGTGCAGATTGTTTGCGTTTGCTCCGTAAAATATCTAAGATCTAAGATGGTTGCTAGATTACGCCACAGAAATCAAATCACACGTGTCAAACGCGACTAAAATATTTTTATTAAAAAAAAGAAATAAGCCTTTATATTTAATTTTTATTCCGACGTTTTAAAATATTTTTCCCCGTAATTTTGAAACAAAATAAATATTTTTAAAAAAATGTTTTTTTCAAACAAAAACAAAATATGTAAAAAAAAAAGTGCCAATGGTTAATTTAATTATTTAATTCTTTTTATTTATTTTTTTCAGATTTGATATTTCATACTTCAGAAAATAAAATTAAAAAAAAAATAAAGCTTTTCTTTTCGCTAAATATTCATGCAGGAAGTCAACTGTCTGTAATTCGTGTGGCATTAATGTAACTTTTTCCTCTAAAATTAAATGTAGGTGTGCATAGGGAACAGTCACACACAGACTTACAGATTGCCTTTTATATATAGAGATTATATTTTAAGTGTCTGCAGCGAATTTAACCGTATTTGTTTCATCCGCTGAAGAAATTAAAATGTTCTGAGTTGCATGGACAATGCCGGGCTATGATGCTAGTTATATTATACGAGTATATCCGTGCCGTCATGATGACAAAATATTTATATCGATATGCCATCAGACTAAAATGAGGGCAATGTATAAATTGATGTACCTACTGTTGAGTATCTTACAGTAAGTCATAAGAAAAACAAAACAATCCAACCCCGCTAAGCGTGGCAGAAGGGAAATATATTACACACACACACACACACACACACAACGGCTTTTATTATAATAGAAACGACGTAATTACTAAAAGATTAAGGCACAGTTAAAAATCAAGACACGCAAGCAGGAGCCTTGATGGCCGGTAGTAAATTTTAATAACTGGTAGTAAAGAGAATGAACTGAGAGCCAAGGCTGCCTCACTATTGTCTCTATAATAAAGTGAGCTAACGCTGCCTCGTTATTGCCTATATCCATGATCGTTACAGGAGGATATAAATTATGACTAAGTGTAACCATACTAAAAAAAAAAACATTTATTACGTTCATACAACTATGGATGAAAACGTTATAATTTCTTGTAACTTTAAAAATTGCGAGTTCAAAAACTTCCCGTCACGTGAGCGTTCAAAAAAGAAAATCACTGTTACGTGAGCGTTCTTAGGAAAAAACGGTAAACGGTAAAATGAGTCATTGCAAATCGCCTGAAGACACCACATGGTAGAAACCTAGGTCGCGTAATAACTCGGTTACAAATGAAGAATATTCAAAAGTTGTACAGTATAATTGTATTGAACACTTTTTAATACAAATATGCATTGGTCTAATTTTATTATGAGCAAAAACTAAGTAATAAATTATATATATATATATATATCCGAATGAGTGCAGAACGAAGAAAGAATTTTTTTCCCCGTCCAAAAACATGAATTTAAAACAGTGCTCGATATATAATGTATAGAGCTGTGAATATTTATTATAAATTATGTTTTAGAACATGTAAATAATTTTTTTCTATATATGTCCTCTACAATCATATGGTTGTTTCAACGTTGGGTGTCCAACGTCTCATTAGGAGGAATAGGCAAGAATTGAAACAACCGTATGATTGTAGAGGACATACATAGAAAAAATTAGGTAGTGAATATAGTAGAACGCTTAAATTCATGTGGTCATGAAAAAAAAAAGTTCATCAGAGCGTTTGCTATGAAAATATTTTTAGAAAAGACTTAGGGAAGCCGCGTTACGTCGGTGAGAAAGTGACTGAAGTCATGATCGATCACACTGCAGATCCACCATAGGATTTTGTGGAGAACCTCAAGGTGAATATAACCCGGATATAAGATACCTTAATATAAGATAAACCCTGATATAAGAGAGATTCTGGTCCCAAATTAGAGCCTGTGGTAATGTATATAAAATAGATCAAAACCCGGATATAAGAGAAAATCCAAGTAGTGTGAACCGGGCAATAGACTAAACTATCGCCCGGTTCACACTCCACACTCGTCTCTTGAACAGGTGAAGAGGCTCATCCCTTGTTTTCTGGTTAGGATGTGGTTTCCGGTTTTCTCTTTTCCAATCTTTTCTCTCTTTTCTTTTTTCTTCTTTTTTTTTTTCAATTGGAGTAGAAAGACTAAACTATCGCCCGGTTCACACTCCAACCAAGTCTATTGAACAGGTGAAGAGGCTCATCCCTTGTTTCCTGTTTAGGATGTGGTTTCCGGCTTTCTATTTTTCAATCTTTTCACTCTTACGTAGCCCCCTGCGCATCGGTGGCGTTACCGCCTTGCTCGGGGTGATATTAAAAAAAAGTGGAAATTGTTATACTTTGACATATTTCACCGATGACATGGCATAATCGGCAATTTTTTTTTTTTCGTAGTAGGCCTCTGTCGGTCAGGGTTTGACCATGGGTAGCATCCTAGTTGTCTGCTTGACTGGAGCATCAGGGTCTGTGACTGTATAAACCGATGTTGGAGTGACAGTCTTTGTTGCAGAGGCTGCATTTTTGTTTGGTTTCTGGTCTGTCGGAGCTGTCATTTTGCTTCCTGCGAACCCGCTTCTCCATGGTGACTTGTGTTAGTTGCTCCTCCCTTGATTTAAGTTGTTGTTGGGCCAGGATTCCTCTCCATTTGAATTAGTTAACTGCTACGCTCTCCCATGACTCTGTGGAAATGCCCACTGCTTTTATATCTAATGGAATAAAATACGATCTCCTGATTTTTACTTTAACTTTAACTCATTATAAAAATTTACGGTTAAGTAACTAAGTTTTTTTTCTTATATTTAATTATTACTCGTCAATATGGCCCAATGGATAAAAACATGAGTTGGATCCATTGACTTGACCCAAATAGTTGTGAGTTCAATACCTGGCTACAGCAGAGGTAAACCAAAAATAATTTTAAATAGAAATCACTAAAATATCTGGAAGCGGCATAACTTCAGGAATGAGAATATTCTACTCCAGTTAATGAAAAAAAAAGGGACCAGTTCAAAATTCCAATCACCCGTATATGGCAGCAAAATGAGGACAGCAACCAGAATAATATAAATAATGGTGGTTGCTTGTTGTTGTTTTATGGCATATCAACCTCGGCGGGTCATTTATTGCCAACAAAATTTTATTTGTTTATTGCTGGTAATACCTTTTTCTTTCAACAATTTATTGATCTTTTTATATAAGTTTTTTTTTGTTTCTAGTAATACTTTATTCTTCACGAGTATCCAAATTCGTTGGGATTTATTTTTAACGGCAGGGTCGACTTGTTATTTAATCCATAACTGGAGGGAAGAGACGAATTAATATCTTTCCCAAGGGTACCAGTGCGTTAGTGAATGTAGGGTATTCAACTGGAATTCGAACTCGGCTCACCGATTTCTCTTTCCCAGCCGATAACCACTGCACCTCAACGCACATCCGTCACAACACCTGGTATTCCCAAGCGGTCACCCATCTAAGTACTGACCAGGCTCAACGTTGCTTAACTTCGGTGATCGAGCGAGAACCGGTGTATTTAACGTGATATGGCCGTAAACACGCGCATTCGTCACTAAACGCTTACAGCACCTGGTATTCCCAAGCGGTCAGCCATCTAAGTACTGACCAGGCTCAATGTTGCTTAACTTCGGTGATCGAGCGAGAACCGGTGTATTCAACGTGATAGGCCGTAAACCATAAATAATGTAAATTATTACTATTTTACTAATATTAATTTACAGTTTTGTCTTAAAAATAATGTTTAAACAAATAAACTAAAAACATGTCTTATATCAGTCAGAGCCATACGTGATACACGCTTTGGGCGATCATGTCTCGAAAGAAACATGACTGACTCGGCAGAAGATTATCCCGCAGTAGGCTACCATTGTTTCTACGGCAGACAGGTTGCCAGCCAAGGCTATAGAACTATTATGGGAAAACACACTTTTTCCTCAGACAATGGACTCTCCCTCCTATATTAATAAGAGTTGACGAGATGTTCATTAGACTTCTATTGGAGCTGCAATAGAACTACTAGGCAGTTGATACACTCCTGATCAAAAATTTAAGACCACTTAAAAATCTTTAAAAAGAAATATTTTTTACGGATAGATTTTAAACTCCTACCACTTAAAGTTACCAATACTACAATCTAAAAGGTTATGGAAACAAAAAGTTATATTCCAAACATTTTATTTAGAAATTTACATTTTTATAAAATGAGGCGATTTACATATGATCAAAATTATAAGACCAGAGACAAAATTTCTACGAAATTCTACAAAACGTGTATGAAAAGTGTATGAAAACATTCAACAACCAAATTTAATAATGAGTTCTACCTCCACTGCTTTTGTTGACTTCAAAAATTCTGTCGGGCATGCTAGAAATAAGCGTTTCCATTAAGGTGCGGGGGATGTTGCTCCAGCTTTTGAAGATGGCTTCACGAAGTTAATTTTTTGTTGAATATTGTTTGCCATTTCGATAAACATCTCTTGTCATCCATCCCCAAACATTTTCAATTGGGTTCAAGTCTGGCGAGCATGCAGGATGTCCCAAGAGATGGATCCCATTTTGTTGTAGAAAGGTCAAGGTCCGTCTTGCAGCGTGGATTGCAGCATTATTCTGTAGGAATAACCATCCATCCACACACAAACTATGGCCCTCCATCATCAATGATGCTTTTTGTAGCATGCTAACATAACCAGCCGCTGTTTGACAACCCTGCATCACCCGGAGCTCCATCGTCCCTCTGTAAGAAAAGGCACCCCATACCATTAGGGACCCTCCACCACTATGACGTGTGGAGAAAATTGCAGGGGGCATGTTTTTGTTATGCCAATATCGTTGGAAGCCATCAGGACCATTTAGATTGAATTTTTTCTCATCAGAAAACAGGACTTTCTTCCACTTCCCAACGTCTCATGTTTGGTATTCACAACCAAACTTTAAGCGGTCCACCTTGTGACGTGGAAGCAGCCGAGTTTACGCTTTTTATTTACCATGCCTTTTTGTCGTAAGTGTCGTCTGATGGTTACGAGACTGCAATCAGCATCTGTGACTGCCTTAATTTGACTAGAAGAAAGCCCCCCCTCTTTCATAACAACCCGTCTTATTCTCTTACTCAATACAGGAGAAATTTTTTGGGGCCTACCAGAGGATTTTGCTTTTCCAAAACTCTCACTGTTCTTTAGAAAGTTGCAAATCACAGTTTTACTGCGATTTACCTTAGCTGTGATCGCCCGCTGTGGCAAACCTTGCTTATGGAATTCTAGAATTCGAGAACGCTCAACTTTGGTAAATGTGCTTGCTTTAGGCATGGTAAAACCTGTACGCCGTGATTGCTAATCTCTAACTGAACTAAAAACATTGGAATTGCCATAGATCTAACAATTTATACCCGTGGTCTTATAATTTTGATCATGTGTAAATCGCCTCATTTTATAAAAATGTAAATTTCTAAATAAAATGTTTGGAATATAGCTTTTTGTTTCCATAACGTTTTAGATTGTAGTATTGGTAACCTTAAATGGGAGGAGTTTAAAATCTATCTGTAAAAAAAAAAATTATTTTTAAAGATTTTTAAGTTGTCTTAAATTTTTGATCAGGAGTGTATTAGTCGGCAGTTAGCCGAATATTAAGGAGTCAGTTTTTATTGGAAGATTACCAAGTTCCTAACATTTTGGATACGTTAATTCGATTAGCAACCGACATAGCACGATTATAACCTTCATTGCAAAAACTACTCCACAAGAACCCACTCTGTCCTGTTATTTGACTCATAGCTAGAGGGGGAAGAGATGTATTATATTCTTAAGTAGTAATTAATGGGGGATGAGTTTATTACTTCATAGCAATATAAAACTGATCCCCCAGTTTATGCCCAGGAGAAGCCTTAATCATGTTTCTAACTATTATATTCAGTCAGTTAAGTGCCGTATGTGATACACGCTTAGGCGATCATGTCTTGAAAGAGGCATGACTGACCGGGTAGAAGGTTATCCCGCAGTAGGTTGCCATTGCTTTCTGCGGTAGACTAGTCGCCAGCCAAGACTATAGAACCCAGTCTGTCCTATTATTTAACCCATAACTGGAGGGAGGAGACAGATTAATACCTTTCCCAATGGTACTTGTGCGTAAGTACAAGTACCATTGTATTTTTAAATGTAAGGTCAATAGACACCTCCTAACACACTAACCTGCTCCCATTCTATGAAACACTCTTCCCATCTGCCCAACCCTCATCCTCGGTATCCTTACTCATCTGTCCCCTTCCTCCTGACATTCCCTATGTCTAACCACTCCTTCTCTTTACCTTCCCCTATGCAGCCCCATGCGCAATAGTGGCAGTGGAATGACTTGCTTGGGGTGAGATGATTTTTAAAAAAAAGTGAATGCGAGGAATTCAACTGGAATTCGAACTCGGCACCCCGATATGTCATTCCGAGTCGATATACACTGCACCACAACGCACATCCGTGTCTTATATAATCGAGGAAAATTAATAAGAAAAAAAAAATTGGCAAAAAGCGAAAAAAAATCTAAATTAAGAAAATAATTTGTACAAAAGAAAGATCTCTATATATAGAATGCAAGATGTGTCTGTCTGTCTGTCTGTCCCTATGTCCTTTATGCTAATCCACAAATTTTATCCGATTCTCACAAAACTTCACACACATATTCTTTAGGCTTACGGTCAGGACAGGGGCTACTTATTTTTTCCAATTTTCCCCCAATATCGGAAATCGATACCCCGATATCCGATCAGACTTGTTTAAGATTTCAGCCCTTTTATCGTGGTTCTTGCTGCAGAATTTGCTCTAACCTGGTAAAATTATAGTTTTTATTCTCAAACATTAGTAGATCTTCTCAGACAACTCATTTTCCCCGATAACGAAAATCGATACCTCCCGATATTTTATCGAATCTGACCAAAAACCGATATTCAGCGCATTTTTCCAATTTTACTCCCGATGGGTACGATAAGTTTTCATGGACTTACTTAGGTTAGTTTATCCTTAGATGACTTATTTGACTCCGATATTGGAAATCGATACCCCGATATCCTATCGGGTCTGATTAAAATCAGGATTTTAGCCCTTTTATTTTGGTTTTTGCTTCGGGTTTTGTTCTGAGTAAGAATAATTGTAGTTCTTAGTCTTAACAACTTACGTTTTTCTTGCCAACGTCCAAAGAATCTGAGCTTCAGGACCATGGATTAGTTTTAAAGCTTTCATTACACCCGAGCAACACCGGCCTATATTGCTAGTATTAAATAAAAGCGGACAATGAACAAAGCAATAACAAAAAAAAAAAAAAAAAAAAACAGAAGCAATTTTGGTACTACTTAAATATATGGGTCCACTTATAAAAAATATGGAAAATATTTTTAGTAAATAATTTCGTTCATTAGCATTGTTAGACCGACTTTGAGCGATGACTCGTGTCAGAATAGAAAAATACCGATTTCTTTACTGATAAGAGATGGGGGTCCTGTTCCTATTATCGATACTGTGTAAAATTGACCCCTGAATTTTATAGAGTTATTGGCTATATATTCAGTCGCGGGTGTTATTTAAAAATGTCAAGTTCGAAAGTATGCTTTCATCATTAATATCGACCACATGAGGTTGAAGCACTAGTTCCCATATGATCACGGATTTTAAGCAACCTGGTCAATAACAAGATGGATGACATCTTAGGAATACCAGTTGCTGTAAGATTGGATGTGAGGGTGGTGTAATGGATCGGCTCGGAACAAGAAATCGGAGAGCCAAGTTCGAATTTTAGTAAAGTTCGCTATACCACTTATCCCTTGTCACACTTAAACCATTATTATGTCAACAGATAAATAAAATAAAGTTTCGTCAAATATATTCCGACATCGGCATCAATTTTTTTTTTATAATCATATCGCCCTAGCAAAGCGGTGTCCTGCCACTGGTGCGCAGGGGGCTATATAAGAAAAAAGTTATGAGAAAGAATAACAGGTTATAGGGGGTGTCAGGAAGTGGGTAAGAGAAGGATGAGAATACTGATGAGAGTGGAGTGGACGGAGAAAGGAGCATGCGAGAGAGAGGATGCAGGTTAATGAGATAGGAGATGACTATTGACTTTACATTTAAATTCTTGGAGATTGTATCTATCGGGGAAGAAAATATACGGAAGGGAATTCCACAGGCGGGAAGTGCGAGAAAAGAAGCTGTTGGAGTAGAAGTTGCGTTTACATTTTATTGGTTTCACAGTAAAAGAGTGGGACCGAGTTGCTAATCTTGTGGCTTGAGCAAATTCGTATATAGGGGAAGCAGAGTGCTACGTTCATCGGAGCAGAAGCCGTGAAAGTATTTGTAGAAGAGACACAGGGAAGTCACATTGCGCCGGTGAGAAAGTGACTGTATCTGAGCTGCCAAGTCGGGATCAATCACATTACAGATACTTCGTTGGATTTTGTTAAGAAACCTTAGGTGGATAGCAGGAGCACCCGACGAGATATGGCAGCAGTATTCAGTGCCCGGGCTATGGCAGATTTATATATGTGCAGGATGGTTTCAGACGAGAAAAATTTCCTGATCCTACACAAGCAAACGACCTTCTTAGCGGCGGATTTAGCTATGGATTCTATATAGTCATTCCACTTGAGGTCTATTGTGAGAGTTAACCCGAGGAGGCGCAGTGTTTTCCTTTCAGGGAGACTAGCCTGATCCATGCTAATGGCGGGCGGTAGGAGCGATTGTCTGCGATGGTTAATAGATAGCAGCTTCGTTTTGGAAGCGTTAAAATTCAAAAATATAATATCTAACCTCATTTATAAATGGAGCTTTGTCTCTGTGTGTGTATGTATGTGTGTGTGTCCGTTACATATAGACTCCAAAACGGCTGAACCAATTTTCTTGAAAATTTACACAGTTGTACTGTAAGTGTCTGCGAGTGTTCTTAGCTAGGTTTTGTGTCGAGATACCCCTGAAAAATATCGAAAATCGATAATCGAAAAACTCGGGTTATAGACGGAGTGGTCCGATTTTAATCAAATTTGATACACTCATAGACAAAGACATAAGAAACGATATTTAGAAGTTTCAAGGTTCCACTTCTTACAATAATGCAGAAAATCGATAATATATATATATATATATATATATATATATATATATATAAAAGGAAAGATGTTTGTGTGTGTCTGTTTATCTGCCTGTATGTCTGTATTTTTTCAGCCCTTTTATTTTAGTTTTTGCTTCGGGTTTGGCTCTAAGTAGGTATAATTGTAGTTCTTAGTCTCAGCCATGATACCATTTACTCAGAGGACTTATTTAGCCTTCAAAATTCAGTTTACTACGAAAAAACTTATTTATATCGATACCAGGAAATGAAAATTTGACTTAATCCACTCATTTTTCTTTCAGTCTACGGTTTCGCTTGAACTGGAAACAACTATTGCTTTTTAGTCTTTCATGCCAACGTCCAATGAGGCTGAGCTCCAGGGAATAGTTTTAAAGCTTTCATTTTACCCGAGCAACGTCGGGCTATACTGCTAGCATATATATATATGTATATATATATATATATATATATATATATATATATATATATATCAGTTTGTTCCTTATTTAAAAGAGCTCTTTAGTAACACGTCCATCAAAGTTAAATATCTCTGTCAAAGTCATGGATCGTTTTTACATGGATCGATATTATAAACAGACTCTCTTCTAAATTGAAAAAACAAAGAAATTTTGTTTAAATTGCTAAAACAAAATAATTCTGTTTATATTCAAACATGTGTTTCTCGGTCATAGGAAAATGTATAGATTGAGAATGTATAAGAAGATGAGCGTTGAGGTGCAGTGTATATCTGCTCGGAACGAGAAATCGGGGAGCTGAGTTCGAATTCCAGTTGAATTCCTTGCATTCACTTATTCACAAATACCCTTGGGAAAGGTATTAATCTGTTTTTCTCTCCAATTATGGGTTAAATAACAGGACAGACTGGGCTGGCAACCAGTCTACCGCAGAAAGTAATTGCAACCTACTAAGGGATAATCATCTGCTCAGTAAGTTATGTCTCTTTTGAGACATGATCGCTTAAGCGTATATCATGTATGGCACTTAACTGACTGAATATAATAGTTGAAAACATGATTAAGGCTTCTACTAGGTATAAATTGGGGGGACAGTTTTATATTGTTATGAAGTAGTAAACTGATCCCCCACTAATTAAGTAATTATATTATTACTTAATATAATACATCTCTTCTTCCTCCAGATATGGGTTAAATAACAGGACAGATTGGGTTCTATAGCCTTGGCTGGCAAACAGATTACCGCAGAAAGCAATGGCAACCTACTGCGAGATAATATTCTTCCCAGTCAGTCATGTCTCTTTCGGGACATGATCGTCCAAAGTGTGTATCACGTATGGCACTTAACTGAATGTACAAAAATTTATTTTCCATAAATGTTTTTCCTCTTCCAATCCATTTAAGTAAAACAACAATATTTTAAAACAATTGAAATACTAAGAAAATATCGGAATTAATTCAATAAGAACAGAATTTTGAAAAGTTCAGTTGGTCGTCATTACAATGAATAAATAAAAACCAAAAAAAAAAAAAAATGAAAAAGAAAGAAATTGTTAAATAAATGAAAAGAAAATAAACGGAATAGAAATAAAAAGCAAAAAAATAAAAAATAAAAAACGTAATACAGACACGAATGAACAGAGAGAAGGAAATTGAAAATGAATGCAAGAACGATAAAAAAAACACATTGTTTTAAAAGCTGTGAAACAATTCGAAAAAAAAAAGAATTCATTCTTTTTTAGACAAATGTTTGATAAAAAATATTTTTTAACTCGTTACAAAGATTGCGTCATAGATATTGCTAACTCGAAATGAAAATTAAAAACGTCAAGATTGAAAGTCAACTTCACCAAAAAATGAAATTAATTCTGCATGGTTCTTTAATGGTAACTGTGAGAGTGGTCTGCAAAGTTCATAGGCTGACTAAGAAAGAGCCGTGAAATCTTGCATGCATTTGTTTCAACTCTTCTTATTAATAACTCCATTGGACGGACCCGAAGGAGACTACCACCACCTGTAAATTTGTTGTTTTTCATTTTTTTTTTTTTTTTTTTACTTTTTTCAGTTCAGTATTATAGATTAAACCCTAAACATTCCGATTGACAAAAGACAATTGGAAAAATTTCAATATTTAAACAATTTTAGGGGGTGCTCATTTTTCCATACAACGTTATAGTAAATCGATCCTCCATTTTGGAACCACTCGCCGGTACGACATTACCACCACCTGTAAATTTGTTGATTATCAATTATTTTAGTTTTTCAGTGCAATCTTATCGATTAACCCCTAAACTTTCCGATTGACAAAAAAAAATGTGAAAATTTCAACATTTAAACAATTTTAGGGAGGGGCTCAGTTTTTCATACAATATTATAGTAAATCGATCCCTCATATTAGAACCACTCGCCGGTACGACATTACCAAAACCTTATAGTAAATCGATCCAGTGCAATTAACTTTTTTGCTTGCGCATATACAACAACTGAATCCTTTGTGAAATTTTTGAATAAAGTCATTCTTGGAGTTTCGGAGAAAGATGCCATCGTAAGAACTAAAGAAAATCTGAAAAAGACAAAAACAAGAGCAACAATACGTCCAAAAATACAAAAATAAAAGTAGTCTCCCCTCTCGTATTAAATTTCATACTCACGCTAAATACATTACCTCCGTCTGTGTGAGTACAAATAAAAGCAGCAAAACCCATCAATAAAATTATGTTCCAAATGTATCTTCTTGCCACATATTTTCACATAAATAGGTGCATTTCCGTAAACATTTTCAAAGAATCGGTTTCACCCCATGCAAGGCAGTAAAGCCACTAAGACACAAGAGGTTACAGGACGTGAAAGAATTAGAAGTAGAAACATTAATAATGAGCGTGAAGATTAAAGAGGAATCAGGGGAGCAGTAGATATCGATTGACGTTGCATTTCAATTTTTGCAGATTAAAGTTGGCTTGACGGTATGGAGCCTGAAGAGAGTTCCACAAGCGAGAAACGCGAGAAGACTGTTAGCATGGAACTTACGGCTACGTCTAGCCGGCCTAACTGTACACACACACACACACACACACACACACACACGCGCACACACACACACACACACACACACACACACACACACACATTTAAGTACAAGCGTACAATTAAACAAAGGGACATATGGACACATTCAAATTTTGATACGTGAATTTACACACACCTATTGACACATACAGTTTGCTAAACTACGATGCACACAAACTGTTGGATTGCTTCGTACGTATGATACATTTGTTAAGGACATTAGAATAAGCAAGAACCTATACTGGAAACAAACCGTCTGCGAATTTTTCAGTACAAAACCGGAAAGGTGTGTAAGACAAGGGTGTTTCTTCTCGCCGGACGTATTTAACCTATACAGCGAATCGATTTTGAGAAAATTAAAAGTCATTCCAGGATTAATTACTGGCGGTCACAGTCTTAACAATATAAGATAGGCGGACGCACATAGCTGATAGTAGACACAGAAAGCTCATCAATACAAATCTGCTTCAAATCTATGTCCTTGTAGCAGACTAAGCCACAATCAGACAATTAAGTGTCATACGTGATACACGCTTAAGCGAACATGTCTCGAAAGAGACATGACTGACTGGGTAGAAGATTATCCTGTAGTAGGTTGCTATTGCTTTCTGCGGTAGACTGGTTGCCAGCCAAGACTATAGAACACTGCCTGTCCTGTTATTTAACCCATACATAGAGGAGGAAGAGATGTATTATATTATTAAGTATATAATAATATAATACTTAATAATTACTTAATTAGTGGGGGATCAGTTTATAATTTCATAACAATATAGAGCTGATCCCCCACTTTATGCCCAGTAGAAGCCTTAATCATGTTTCTGTTATATTCAGTCAGTCAGTTAAGTGCCATACGTGATACATGCTTGGGTGATCATGTCTCGAAAGATACATGACTGACTGGGCAGAAGGTTATCCCGCAGTAGGTTGCAATTACTTTCTGCGGTAGAATGGTCCCCAGCCAAGACTATAGAACCCAGTCTGTCCTGTTATTTAACCCATAACTGGAGAGAAGGGACGGACTAATACGTTTCCCAATGGTATTTGCGCGTAAGTGAATGCAGGTAATTCAACTGGAATTTGAACACGGTTCTCCGATTTCTCGTTCCGAGCTGATATTTACTGCGCCACAACGCACATCTTATTTGATTGATTATGCCACACATTTTCGAATAAGCGGATGCTTTTGCATATACATACACAGACACACACGTTCTGGTACAGGGGTATATTTAAAGATATATATACACATTTTCAGTTTTCGTCTGCAAAAACAGTGATGGCCTCAGGTTTTGGGAATCAAAAGTGTGTTTATGACTGTCTTCAAAAGAGCTACACCTTCAATGTAGAGTACTATGCCAATTTGCTGAGGGAGATATGAAAGGTGACCAAGACCAAACGCAAAGATAGAAATGACAAAACAATGTCGTCTCATCGGACTTATTCAACCTACACTCTTGTCCAAATTAATTGAAACAAAACAAATAATATCTTCTTAGGATCTTTCACACTTTCCCTGATCACGTATACGTAGTCTCTTGGCGTTGTTTTTCTCTTCCGACTGCATTTTCATTTACGCTTTGGACTGATGTATCCAGTTTTTTTTTCTTCACCTTAATGACACGACGGACAGTTGAAAGGCTAACACTAGCCACGATCTCTCTGTAAGTCCTGCCAGTGTGGTTCGTGTAGCGTTACCATCTACGTACGCTTTGTTAGAGTAACGTCAATCGTAGACAATAGCCGTCTGACAACTGATCGACAGTCGAAACTTTAGTGTCTAAGCGTAATAAAATCTGATCCAATCACGGATGACGCAATATTTTTCAAGGCCAAAAAAATTTCATTATACACCCCGAAAAAAGATTCGTATTACTGCACCGTACTGAAAATGAGGTAATCTGTGGAAAAAAAAAAAACAGAAATTGACTTTAGTGTCTCGAAAACTGACCGTATGTTGAAAGAAATGAAATTAAAGCAATTGCTTCAATTGATTTTCACGAGGTTGTAGTTGTTTTGATAAATTTAATTAAGTTTTGAAAATTCTGTGAATAGAAAGAGAACGACAGCATTCTTATAGACATAGATTTATTTTTATGTAAAATAGATGCAACATTTTAAACTATGCTAATTTCATGGTACAAAAATTTAAATATCTGAGAAGCGTTATAACAGAAGACGGAAAGTGCGACACAGAGATCCGAAGGCGAATTGGTACAGCGAAGGAAGCATTCCAAAAGTTGAGTAAAGTATTAAGAAATAGGACAATTTCGCTAGAAACGAAGAAGAGAGTAATGGATTGGTACGTGCTGTCCGTCCTTCAATATGGCAGTGGATGATGGACAATACCATCAAAGATGAAGGAAAAACTTGAAGCAACTGAAATGTGGTTCTACAGAAGTTTGCTACGAATTTCATGGATCGAGCATGTGAGCAATGATGAGGTCTTGGAAATGATGGAAACAAAAAAGAAATTAATACTGAGCATCAGGAAGGGACAGCTGAAGTTCCTGGAACACGCAATGAGGAAGGAGGGCTTGGAGAATCTGATACTAACAGTCCAAATAGAGGGAAAAGGGGACAGGAGAAGGCAGCGGATAACATATTCGAAGGACCTAATCAGGTGGATGACGGAACGAGGATTGCATGGTGTAACAGGAGAAGGCGTGCTCAGGGCCACCAGGGTTAGGGAAACGTGGAAGGCCATGAACACCTACGTTCTGAAGGGACAAGGCACATAGAAGAAGAATTTCATGGGCCACAGAAGAGTTATTGGTTCAAATTGAGGCATCAACTATAAAAGGTTGGGAACTACTATAAGAGCTGCCTGAAATGAAGAATTTGTTAACAACTAAAAACGAAAATTACATAAACCGTTCATATTAAAATAAGAAATATACACCTTTATAAGAGAAATATCTATAAATATATCTATATTTGAGTTATAACTTAACATTAAAGAGAGTGTTGAATTTATTTAATTTGCACAAGGTGTTTATATCTATCTTAGGAAGTTCATAACTTTCTATCACAATCTATACTCTGTTCATTATCTATCTATCTATCTATCTATCTATCTATCTATCTATCTATCTATCTATCTATCTATCTATCTGTCTATCATATCGGTCTGTTCATTATCTATCTATCTATCTATCTATCTATCTATCGTCTCGGTCTGTTCATTATCTATCTATCTATCTATCTATCTATCTATCTATCTATCTATCTATCGTCTCGGTCTGTTCATTATCTATCTATCTATCTATCTATCTATCTATCTATCTATCTATCGTCTCGGTCTGTTCATTATCTATCTATCTATCTATCTATCGTCTCAGTCTGTTCATTATCTATCTATCTATCTATCTATCTATCTATCTATCTATCTATCTATCTATCGTCTCGGTCTGTTCATTATCTATCTATCTATCTATCGTCTCGGTCTGTTCATTATCTATCTATCTATCTATCTATCTATCTATATGTATCTTTGTTGGTTTCTATCTATCTATCTATCTATCTATCTATCTATCTATCTATCTATCTATCTATCTTTATGTTGGTTTCTATGGTTTCTATCTATCTATCTATCTATCTATCTATCTATCATCTCTGTCTGTTCATTATCTATCTATCTAGCTAGCTATCTATCTATCTATCTATCTATCATCTCGGTCTGTTCATTATCTATCTATCTATCTATCTATCTATCTATCTATCTATCTATCTATCTCATCTCGGTCTGTTCATTATCTATCTATCTATCTATCTATCTATCTATCATCTCGGTCTGTTCATTATCTATCTATCTATCTATCTATCTATCTATCTATCTATCTATCTATCTGTCTATCATATCGGTCTGTTCATTATCTATCTATCTATCTATCTATCTATCTATCTATCTATCTATCTATCTATCGGTCTCGGTCTGTTCATTATCTATCTATCTATCTATCTATCTATCTCGGTCTGTTCATTATCTATCTATCTATCTATCTATCTATCTATCTATCGTCTCGGTCTGTTCATTATCTATCTATCTATCTATCTATCTATCTATCGTCTCGGTCTGTTCATTATCTATCTATCTATCTATCTATCTATCTATCGTCTCGGTCTGTTCATTATCTATCTATCTATCTTTGTTGGTTTCTATCTATCTATCTATCTGTCTATCTCTCTATCTATCTATCTATCTATCTATCTATCTATCTATCATATCGGCCTGTTCATTATCTATCTATCTATCTATCTATCTATCTATCTATCTATCTATCTAATCTATCTATCTAACATCTCTGTCTGTTCATTATCTATCTATCTATCTAGCTAGCTAGCTAGCTAGCTAACTATCTAGCTATCTATCTATCTATCTATCATCTCGGTCTGTTCATTATCTATCTATCTATCTATCTATCTATCTATCTATCTATCTATCTATCATCTCGGTCTGTTCATTATCTATCTATCTATCTATCTGTCTATCATATCGGTCTGTTCATTATCTATCTATCTATCTATCTATCTATCTATCTATCTATCTCTCTGTTCATTATCTATCTATCTATCTATCTATCTATCTTATCTATCTATCTATCTATCTATCTATCTATCTATCTATCGTCTCGGTCTGTTCATTATCTATCTATCTATCTATCTATCTATCTATCTATCGTCTCGGTCTGTTCATTATCTATCTATCTATCTATCTATCTATCTATCTATCTATCTATCTATCTATCTCTCGGTCTGTTCATTATCATCTATCTATCTATCTATCTATCTATCTATCTATCGTCTCGGTCTGTTCATTATCTATCTATCTATCTATCTATCTATCTATCTATCTATCTATCGTCTCGGTCTGTTCATTATCTATCTATCTATCTATCTATCTATCTATCTATCGTCTCGGTCTGTTCATTATCTATCTATCTATCTATCTATCTATCTATCTATCTATCTATCATATCGGCCTGCTCATTATCTATCTATCTATCTATCTATCTATCTATCTATCTATCTATCTATCTCATCTCTGTCTGTTCATTATCTATCTATCTAGCTAGCTAGCTATCTATCTATCTATCTATCTATCTATCTATCTATCTATCTATCTATCATCTAGGTCTATTCATTATCTATCTATCTATTCATTCTATCTATCTATCTATCTATCTATCTATCTATCTATCTATCTCAGTCTGTTCATTATCTATCTATCTATCTATCTATCTATCTATCTATCTATCAACTCGGTCTGTTCATTATCTATCTATCTATCTATCTATCATCTCGGTCTGTTCATTATCTATCTATCTATCTATCTATCTGTCTATCATATCGGTCTGTTCATTATCTATCTATCTATCTATCTATCTATCTATCTATCTATCTATCTATCTATCGTCTCGGTCTGTTCATTATCTATCTATCTATCTATCTATCTATCTATCTATCTATCTTTGTTGGTTTCTATCTATCTATCTATCTATCTATCTATCTCAGTCTGTTCATTATCTATCTATCTATCTATCTATCTATCTATCTATCTATCATATCGGTCTGTTCATTATCTATCTATCTATCTATCTATCTATCTATCTATCTATCTATCTATCTATCTATCGTCTCGGTCTGTTCGTTATCTATCTATCTATCTATCTATCTATCTATCTATCTATCTATCTATCTATCTATCTATCTGATGCAACCACGGATGACGCAATATTCTTCAAGGCCAAATAAATTTCATTATACACCCCGAAAATAGATTCATATTACTTGACTGCACTGAAAATGACCTAATTTGAGGAAAAAACAGAAATCTATTACACCCTACAACACCAGTGGCTTTAAAACTGACCGTATGTTGAAAGAAAAGAAACTCAAGCTGTTGATCCAATTAATTTGCACAAATATCTTGGTACCCCATAATTTCGTCGATATTCACATAGCAACGTCAAAAATTGATTCCACGTCTAAGCTGCATTTAGAAAATCATTATATTATTTGGGCACTTCAGTTTATTGTAATGTTAGCAAGCTCGTCTCGCTAGAACCAGTTACAACTGAGTCGTGAATTTGGTCCTCCCAGGGTGTCCCATAGTTTCGGCCTTGTGCCACATCTAAGCGGCGCTTAGAAAATCATTTATCTTAGTTCGTACATTTATTTCAGTCTGTTCATCTATGTAATGAAATTACGGATGGCGCAATATTTTTCAAGGCCCAACAAATTTTATCATACACACCAAAAATATTAGGTTGTCCCAAAAGTTCGTAAACACTTGCGAAATGGGTCTATCTTGTCCAGCACAATTGAGACAATCGATGGGTTCAGAAAGGGCAAGAGACACCGTCGGTTCCAAAACAAGATCGATTCGACCAGAAAGTCAGGTTGTGCGTTTGGTGGAACTTTAAAGGAATCGTGCATTTTGAGTTGGTTCCGAATGGTCGTGCCATCAGTGCCAAACTTTACTGTCAGCCACTTGAGCGGGTCTACGAAAAGTTGAACCAAAAGTACCCAGCTCTGATCAACCGAAAGCGAGCTTTGATGCAGCAGGACAATGCCCAGCCACACACCGCTAGGAAAACCAAAGACAAGTTTGAAGAGCTAGACGGCGTTGAGGTTCCGCCACATCCAGCCTACAGTCCTGACTGTGCTCCATCAGATTACGGCCTTTTCCGCTCAATGCAACACTTTCTGAAGGGCCGCCGATTCGACTCGTTTGATGAAGTCGAGGAAGCGTGTCAAGAATTCTTTGATTTGAAACCGGCTGTATGGTACTTTGATCAGATCCGAAGTCTTGGAATATGATGGTCTTTATTTTGAGCAATAATTTTTGTTGTTTTAGCGAGTAAAATTTCAATTTTTTGCAAGTGTTTATGAACTTTTGGGACAACCTAATAGATTCATAATGCTACACATCACTGCAAATGATCTAATCTGAGGAAAAATAGAATCGATTACACCCTGTCAGCGGATAAGACATTAATTAAAATCAACCTTCTTCATCACTTTTACAAACGTTCACAACGACGTGTGAAATCCTGGATTTTCCTAAACAGAAAAAGGATTGACCATCTGCTTAACGAAAATGTCGAAATCATATTTCGCAAGTAGGTGTTAAAATGATTTTTGATGAATAAGAGCGACTTGCAAGACCAAAAGGACTTAGCGTGTAAGTGCGAAAATATCTAGATTACAATAAAAGGACTTAAACGTCAGTCCAGTCAGTAAGATGGAAGCAGCGAGAAAGACAATACTAAAATGTAACTTTCAACCTCAAGCGATCCGGACATTGTCTTCTTTCACTTTATCTATTTCAACAATTACTACTACGAACATTTTGTACGAACTCTTGATGTCTTAACTTCCTGTGGCAAAATAAACAGCAACTGAATTGTGGCTCTCCCAGCTAGCATTCCAAGCAACTCTTTCCTTCTTGAGCTCTGTCTCAAAATCTCACTGACAGACGTTTCAGTCACCAACTGTAAACGTACTTTTTTCTCCCCCTCACTGGGAAAAATTCGTTGCTTTTATATCTGTCCATGTACTCATAATCCATTTCCGTCTTCCTGTTATCCCATAATGCACTGCATATTTTTAGTGTATCAAAATGCAATGCAAGCCCCCCACCCTCATTCTTTTACATTATCTGTCCGAGGACGGATTACTTCAGAGCGGTAAGTGCTTTTTCTTTTAACGTCATTTTAGCTGCAGTAGCTTTACACGCTAAGCAAATACGGGCTCTCATTTGGCTTTGGACGATCATGTCTCGAAAGAGACATGACTGACTGGGCAGAAGATTATTCGCAGGACGTTGCCATTGTTTTCAGTGTATGATTGGTTGAAAACCAAGGCTCTAGAACCCAATCTGTTCTGTTATTTGACTTATAGCTAGAGGGGAAGAGATGTATTATATTATTAAGTAGTAATTAGTGAGGGATCCGTTTATTACTTCATGACAATATAAAACTGATCCCCAACTTTATGCCCATAAGAAGCCTTAATCATTTTTTCAACTATTATATTCAGTCAGCCAATTAAGTGCCATACGTGATACACGCTTTGGACGATCATGTCTCGAAAGAGACATGACTAACTGGACAGAAGATTATCCCGCAGTAGGTTGCCAT
Source organism: Ascarosepion bandense (assembly GCA_037127315.1). Classification (NCBI taxonomy): domain Eukaryota; kingdom Metazoa; phylum Mollusca; class Cephalopoda; order Sepiida; family Sepiidae; genus Ascarosepion; species Ascarosepion bandense. Next base: position 934,472 of record JBBBDQ010001240.1, on the reverse strand, counting down.
TGCTTTCTGCAGTAGACCGGTTGTTAACCAAGGCTATAGAACCCAATCTGTCCTGTTATTTGACTCATAGCTAGAGAGGGAAGAGATGTATTATATTATTGAGACTGGTTGCCAGCCAAGGCTATAGAACCCAATCTGTCCTGTTATTTGACTCATAGCTAGAGAGGGAATAGATGTATTATATTATTAGGTGGTAATTAGATGGGGATCAGTTTATTACTTGACAACAATATAAAACTGATCCCCACTTTATGCACAGTAGAATCCTTACTTATGTTTTCAACTATTATATTCAGTCAATCAGTTAAGTGTCATACGTGATACATGCTTTGGACGATCATGTCTCTTTCGAGACATGACTGACTGGACAGAAGATTATCCCGCAGTAGGTTGCCATTGTTGGTTGTATGGCACTTAAATGACTGACTGAATATAATAGTTGGAAACATGATTAAGGCTTCTACTGGGCATAAATTGGGGGATTCGTTTTATATTGTTATGTGTTAAATAAGAGAACAGATTGGGTTCCGTAGCCTTGGCTGGCAACCAGTCTACTGCAGAAACTATTGGCAACCTACTGCGGAATAATCTCTTTCGAAACATGATCGCCCAAAGCGTGTATCACGTATGGCACTTGACTGACAGACTGAATATAATAGTTCTAAACATTATTAAGGCTTTTATTCTGAGCATAAAGCGAGGGATCGGTTTTATATTGTTATGAAGTAATAAACTGATCCCCCACTAATTACTACTTATTAATATAATACGTCTCTTTCCCTTTTAATTATGGGTTTAATAACAGAAAGGATTGGGTTCTATAGTCTTGGCTGGCAACCAGAAAGCAATGTCAAGCTATTGCGGGATAATTTTCTACCCAGTCTCTATCCTGTCTCTTTCCAGACATGATCGCCCAAGCGTGTATCACGTATGACACTTAACTGACTGAGTAATATTATATTCAGTCAGTCAGTTAAGTGCCATACGTGATACACGCTTGGGCGATCATGTCTGGAAAGAGACATGACTGACTGGGCAGAAGATTATCCCGCAGTAGGTTGCCATTACTTTCTGCGATAGACTGGTTCCCACCCAAGGCTATAGAACCCAATCTGTCCTGTTATTTAACCCATAACTGGAGGGAAGAGAAGGATTAATACCTTTCCCAAGGGTATTTGTGCGGAAGAGAATGCAGTGTTTGAGATTTCCCTCGCCCGATCGACTCAGTCGATTAAAAATTTGGCAATTAAAGGTTATTGCTTTACTCGCTCGAAGTCGATTAAAAATCTCGCAATGAAACGTGTCCCTTCAAATATAGAAAAAGAAAATCTGATTCCTTTTAGAACCTAAAACTATGCCATTGAAGATTCACAAGTTACTTAGTTACTACAATGAGATTATTGAACTCTTGGCTCTTATCGTCAGTTTAAACATTCGTCTAATTAACGTTTCCAGAGTGGAGCCAAAATGTCTCTGTCGCCCAGATTAAAAACGCTCATTGATTTTTAGAAACTCATTTGGAAAAATATTATCCTTGACTCAACACCTATATTTCCTCCCCACTTACGAAATGTAAAAATGAACATTTGAAAGAAAGAAAAAAATACGCATACTTCTTTCAACCACGCACCGAAAAACAAATTATACAAGTAAATAATTTTTTATAGAAAATCGTTGAGAAAACTAGATTTGTTATTTCTTTATCATATCTAAGATGGATGTTGTAGTCAAACAGAAAAAAGAAGCTACGAATCTAGGTACCTCCACTCAAAAAAACAAACAAAAAAAAAAACAGTATATCATGATGTTAAAAGGGCTCAAACTTAATAAAAACAAAGGTTTATCATCAAAATATTTATGCTATTATTAAAAGGAAAGATCAAAATTTGTTGGTATTATTTTTTTTTTAATTTAAAATCCTTTCTAACACGTTTGAAATTTTAATTAAAATTTCATTTTTTTGTTTTCCGTCAGCGATTCACGCTATGTTTACGTAAGAAAATGGAGTCGGTCGAGTAAAATGATTTTGGGGTGAGTAAATTTTCCCTCACTCTCGACCGCCAGTCGAGTGATTTCTTTTTCTAATCTCAAAGGCTGTGTGAATGCAACGAATTTGACTGTAATCCGAACTCGGATCTCCGATTTCCTATTTCAAGTAGTTATCTACTGCACCACTAATTCGTATAGCATACAAGTATACCTTCATATGCACATATTTTTATCTACAACCGCCTTTATATAAACGTGAAAACACGTGGTTTCTTTCTCTCTTTCTCTATTTTGACGTACACCATCACGCGCGCACCCCCCAACGACGAACGCGTGAGAATTGGCCACGTGCCTTCTACGACGACAAATTATGAACAAACAAAAAGGACCACGTTGCTATCCAAGTCTTCTACGCCAGCCGATGAATAAGAGATTTTTGTTTTTTTAGAGAGGCGAGTTGTTGGCACTTGTGATTGATATATGACAAGTGTGCATCTGGTTCATGCCTTGAACTCTAGAGTTTTACTTCCGGTAAGGGAATTTTCAACCAATGACAGCAATTACGCATTATCAACTCATGTATCCCAAGAGAGCAGAAAAAATAAACAGAAAAAGGAAAAAAGCAACTTCATGATTGGCAAACGAACCAGAGATTCGTCTCAGCATTTAGAAAGTCAGCATTGCGGGTAAAAATAGTCATTTGTTCAATTTGGTTATCGGCACGCCACACAGACTTTAGTGTTCGCCTTCTTTTTTGGCTACGATTTTGCAACCTTTTGCTTTTCACTTTGTTGTTTTCATTTCTTTTTCATTTTTGAATTTGCTGAATACATCTTTTGAATTTGCTGCAATTTAGTTCTTCTTTAATTTATTAAAATCTTTTTTTAATTTCATTGACTTTTTTTATTGGACTTTCAGCAGTTCCTTTTTAGTTTACTGTTTTTCCTTTTTTGGGGCTTTGCTGCACATCTGCATTTTTTAATTTTCTGCACTACTTTTTTCACTTTGATGCACTACTTTTTTACTTTGCTGCACTATTTTCACTTTGATGCACTACCTTTTTTTTAATTTGCTGCACTGCTTTTTACTCTGCTGCACTACTTTTTAATTTGATGCACTACTTTTTAATTTGCTGCACAACATTTTACATTGCTGCACAACTTTTTTACTTTGCTGCACAACTTTTTTAGTTTGCTGCACAACTTTTTACTTTACTGTACTACTTTTTTACTTTACTGCACTAATTTCTTCACTTAACGGCACTCTTTTTTTACTTTACTGCGTTCACTTTTTATTTTGCTGCATTATCTTTTTACTTTGCTGCACAACTTTTTACTTTGCTGTACTACTTTTTTACTTTACTGCACTAATTTCTTCACTTAACGGCACTCTTTTTTTACTTTGCTGTGCTCTCTTTTCACTTTGCTGCATTATCTTTTTACTTTGCTGCACAACTTTTTACTTTGTTGCACTACTTTTTTACTTTACTGCACTAATTTCTTCACTTAACGGCACTCTTTTTTTTACTTTGCTGTGCTCTCTTTTCACTTTGCTGCATTATCTTTTTACTTTGCTGCACAACTTTTTACTTTGTTGCACTACTTTTTTACTTTACTGCACTAATTTCTTCACTTAACGGCACTCTTTTTTTACTTTGCTGTGCTCTCTTTTTACTTTGCTGCATTATCTTTTTACTTTGCTGCACTACTGTTTTTGCTTTGTGCACTACTTTTATACTTTTCTGCACTATTTCTTTTTACTTTGCACAGTTTCTTTTGAACTTTGCTGTAGTTCTTTTTTAGATTTGCTGTACTATTTTCTTTTGTTCAAATTTATTATGCATTTCATTGCTACATTTCATTCCCTTTCACTTTGCTGATTATTGTTTTTATTTTTCTTGTTTCATTTTAATTTGTTATTCTTTTCTTTGAATTTGCTGCATTTCGTTTTTCTTCTACTTTCCCTATTTTTTGTACTTTACTTACAATTTGCTTTTCTTCACTGACATAGCAGCCTTTTTAAAATAATTTTCCTCCATTTTGTTTTCTTTGACGTTAACGCATTTTTTGGGGGGGTGGGGTTACCTCGTATTTTTTTAACTTTGACTTTGCTGCAGTTTCTTTTTTATTTATTTTTTGCCGCGTTTCTAGATATTTTTGTTTGCCAAAAGGATCAGCCAGGGTGCCAATTTACCAATTGTAGATATTAAATACAAACAGATACAACAATATTAATATCTAGAAAGAATTTTATCATAGGACAAAAAATACGACACTGAAATCCGAAGGCTAATTGTGATATTCAAAGATGCTTTCCAAATTCTGAGCAAAGGAATGTTTCTTTAGAACCAAAGAAAATAGTATTTTTTTAATCATTTCACCCCAAGCAAGGCATTTCACTGCCACTGTTGCGCAAGGGGTTACATAGGGGAAAGTGATGAGAAAGAGTGGTTAGGGGGTTACAGAGAGAAAAGTGATGAGAAAGAGTGGTTAGATAGAGGAAATGTCAGAAGGAGGGTGATAGACGGGTAAAGATACCGGAGATTAGGGTTGCGTAGATGGGAAGAGTGTTTGAGAGAATGGGTGCGACTCAGAGTGTTAAGAGGTGTCTATTGACCTTGCATTTAAGCCCCTAAAGATTGTAGCTGTCGGGGAAACAAATATAAGATTGTGCAGTATTATCGGTCCTCTTCTATGACAGTGAATGTTGGACAAAATAAAGACGAAATTCGAAGCAACAGAAATGAGATTCTACAGAAGGATGCTGAGAATACCATGGACCGAACATGTGAGCAAAGACGAAGATTTAGAGAAAGTTGAAAAAGAGAAATACAATTATACTTTACAGAAGAGACAACAAGGACACATAATGAGGAAAGAGGGCTTGTAAAATCTGATACTCATAGGACAGATTCAATTAAAAAGAGACGGGATAAATAGAAGGCAGAACAAATTTTAGGTGAGATAGCTAAAACATTTATAAGCGCTACGAAGACAGGAAATTGTGGAGGACCATGGCCGTCAACGGCCTGAAGGGTCACGGCGCGTAAAAATGTGCCTGAGGAAATAGAACGTAGAACAAGATTTAGGAGAGATAACAAAAAGATATCTAAAACTTATTTATAAATGGAACTTTGTCTGTGTGTATGTGTGTGTGAGTCCGTTACCTATAGACTCCGAAACGGTTGAACCGATTTTCTTGAAAATTTACACAGTTGTCCTATAAGCGTCTGCGAGTGTTCATAGCTAGGTTTTGTGTCGAGGTACCCCCGATAAATATCGAAAATCGATAATCGAAAAAATCGGGTTATAGAAGGAGTGGTCCGATTTTAATCAAATTTGATACACTCATAGACAAAGACATAAGAAACGATATTCCGAAGTTTCAAGGTTGCAGTTTTTACACTAGTTCAGAAAATCGATAATATATATATATATATATATATATATATATATATATATATATAAGGCAAGATGTTTGTGTGTGTGTCTGTTTATCTGCCTGTATGTCTGTATATTTTCAGCCTTTTTATTTTAGTTTTTGCTTCGGGTTTGGCTCTAAGTAGGTATAATTGTAGTTCTTAGTCTCAGCCATGAGAACATTTAACCTTCAAAATTCAGTTTACGACGAAAAACTTATTTGATATCGATACCAGGAAATCAAAATTTGACTTACATCCATTCATTTTTCTTTCAGTCTACAGTTTCGCTTTAACTGGAAACAACTATTGCTTTTTAGTCTTTCGTGCCAACGTCCAAAGAGTCTGAGCTCCAGGACCATGGATTAGTTTTAAAGCTTTCATTACACCCGAGCAACGCCGGGCTATACTGTTAGTAGTAAATAAACATCACAACGGATAAGCTGAAGAGATAAGGCTCATAAAAGAGGGATTTTATGCAACATAGCGTTTTAACTAAATGCTCTCTGCAACCTCGTTAGAATTTTAATAAGTTTTCCGTGTTTCCCAAGAGCTGTAACAAGTAGAATTTGTCCCAATAGAATTCGAACTCACAGCAAAGTTTTCGACATGGCAAGGAGTCTGGGAATAGTAACGCCCACCTGAGACTGAATCGGGAGATAGAGAAAATAGCTTGGAGTATTACAATACGTGCGAATGCGCTGTTTCTGACGAAGAAGAAACCTCATAGTTTGAAGATGATGTGTTCAGGTCGAAATGATAAGTTTAGAAAGCCTTATCAAATTTCTAACAGGGTACTTGTAAGGGTACTTTTTCATTGGATTAGATTAATTAACTATGAATTCTTATGTTTCATTCTGTTTCTTTCTATTTTTTTTAATTATATCGCCCCAAAGAAGGCGATAAAGCCAGTAAGACGCAAAGGCATTACTGAATGTAAAAGAAACAGGGAGGATAATAAGAGAAGAGGAATTAAAGAGACAGATCGATATTACAATTAAATTTGCGAAGATCACAGTTGATAGGAAGCCAGAAGAGAGATCCATTAGCGAGAACTGTGGGGGAGGAAAACTGATATATTATATATTTTATATGTTATATATATGAAACAAGATAGTGAGGAAAGGGGGAAAAAACCACGATATTCGACGCATACGCAGATACAAACGCAGATACACACACACACACACACACACACACACACACACACACACAGACGAAAGTCCACCTAATACGAGTAATTAGCACATAAACTAAATTCTAACTCCGTATGCAACTAACGAAAAAGAGAAAATCCGCAGTTAATCCAGTAACATCCAGACGAGTGGAATGAATGATTACAAAACCGTTCGTCTACGAAACTCTAAAGTCGAGATGCTGAATATAACAAGTAATATATATATATATCAGCATCCGGTGCAGATATAGAAGAATCCAAAGGAGTATCCTGTACATACAGTGGTAGGATAACTCTCTAAGAGAGCCCTAAATATATATATATATATATATATATATATATATATATATATATAAAGAGCAAATATAAGAAAAATTAAAGCAGACACGTTATGTCATGATAAATCGGGAGTGTAGGCCTATTTCAGGCGAACCATCATCAGCTTCCGTCTTTATTGTACAAAAGATTTTACACGAATGATATTCAGAAAGACCTAAAAAAACGTCGCTCCCTTAAACTAGAAAATTTAAGAAAAATACATCATTCCATCAGTTTGGCAAACACACACACACATATTCATACATAAGCATATATATACGCAATATATAATCAAAGAGTACGCGTAAGAGCGGATGTCAACTAAAATCTAAAGATACATTCAGCAAGTCAGTTAGACTGCTGACCCGTAGATTTGAAACGTAAAGAAAGGGGGTTAGGTGAGAGAGAGAGAAAGAGAGAGAGAAAGCGGTAAAAAGAACGGGTCGGACTACATGCTTGTTTTTCCTGTATCACAGCTCATCAGTTCGTCTAGATTAATCGTTTGCTTCAAGCCAGGATATAGGTAGTGATGTGAAGTCAGTTAACGGCGAGGATAATCTAAAATAATCTATTTAATAAATAGAAATATTAAACTATATATCTGTACAGAGAGCTCAATGGATCTTATCCTGAGCCATATGATATCTATAAAGGTATAAAATATCACTGGATTTCCATTTCGTTTTAAAAAAATGTTTGTGTATGCTGGAAAATTTATACCGAATGAAACGAATAAGATATGGTCTGATTAAATAAACCAATTCGTTCATTCAAATGGATTATAATTTATAACCACCTTTAATGATGTGCTTAGTTTATATATATATATATATATATATATATATATATATATATATATATATATAGCTTGAATAACAAGGAACAAATAGAAAACGTACCCCAATTTTGAGTTCAAATTCAACCTGAATTCCTTGCATTTACTTATGCGCAAATACCCTTGGGAAAAGTATTAATCCGTCTCTTTTAAGACATGATCGCCCAAAGCGTGTATCATGTATGGCATTTAACTGACTGACTGAATATAATAGTTGAAAACATGATTAAGGCTTCTACTGGGCATAAAGTGGGGGATCAGTTGTATATTGTTATGAAGCAATAAACTGATCCCCCACTTATCACTACTTAATAATATAATGCATCTCTTCCCCTCTAGCTATGAGTGAAATAACAGGAGAGATTGGGTGCTATAGCCTTGGCTGGCAACCAGTCTACCGGAGAAAGCAATGGCAACCTACTGCGGAATAATCTTCTAGCCAGTTAGTCATGTCTCTTTTGAGACATGATCGCCCAAAGCGTGCATCATGTATGGCACTTAACTGTCTGACTAATCCTAATCTCAGATTAATGCTATTTCAGAAAACGAGTGAAAAATGAAAAATGAATACATAAAGAGACAGTATAATGGTATGTTATGATTTTATTCGTCCGACATGTGTCATTTGTATTAATGCAATAGATATTTTTAAAATCTATGTACGTGAAATATTTTGCATGGTAAAGTCCATAATAGAATATGTTTGTGTAGAAACGCTTGTATGTTCAGGTTTATGCTTGACGGTAACATTAGTTAATATCTGTACATACACGTGTGTTTAATACCCGTGTATTAAAGCAATTAATAATTTTTAAATGTATGTGTGAAAAATATTTTGGACAGTAAAATGTGTAATAGTGTATGTGTGTACTCATTTAAAAATGTTTGTCTGTCTAGGTGTATGTTGGACGGTAACGTTTGTTCATATATGTGTAGGTGTACGAGAAAAGGCTGTAGATGTTATTTCCGACTAAATCCATGAAATGCAGCGATAAGATGTGGTGTGATGTTGGGGTTAATTTTTATTTGGTTGGATATTTTTATTTTTAAATCCTTGCGACTATTACCTATGGGGCGTACTTCAGAGACAGGGCAACAAATGTGCACACAATACTCTCGACTCCCTGAGGACCGCCATCATCGAGGCCAGGGACCAACGTCTGTAGGAGGTTTCGGTCTCGTGTGGGGGATGTGAGTGAAACTGAAGGCGGGGGGCTGGATCAGACAACAATTTGTCATGTAAGTACTTGTCCTTCTGAATAAACACAATTTCTTTTTCAGTATGTTTTTCCAGATTGTAGTACACCTCTCTCTCTCTCTCTCGCTCTCTCACTCTCTCGCTCTCTCTCTCTCTCTCTCTCTCTATATATATATATATATATATATATATATATTGTAAATTATATTTTAGAACATGTACATAATTGTTTTATATATCCACTACAAATAGTACATTTGTTTCGACATTGAAACTTCAGTGTCTCATCAGGTGGTGTGGACAGGAATAGAAAGCCTCATTTCTTATATTTGGTCAGTTGTGTGTAGGATGTTGGTGGGGGTTAGTGATAAGCGAACAAGTCTTGTGGATTGACCGTTAGAATTTTGAAGAAAGTGGTGTGGGTAGTTAAAATGGTTGATTAATGAGATTCTTTGATTTCTAGACAGATTTAACATTAGCAGTTAGAATGTAAGCTTTTATTATCTTGCGACTAGACTATATCCTTCGGATTTCTTAGAAAAGCCGGTAAGGGGTGGGATAATATAATTTATAATAAATATTAACAGCTCTATATATTATATATCGAGCACTGTTTTAAATTAATGTTTCAACGTTGTAAAAATTCTTTTTTCGTTCTATATTCACTCGGATATATATATATATATATATATATATATATATATATGTATGTATGTACAGGATATCCATAAATCCGTGTACACTTTAAAAAAATATATACCTTTATTTGAATTTGTGATGGAAATAATCTGTAAAAAAATGTTATAAATTTTAATGTACCGAGTTTTAAGTAAAGTTATTGAATAATTCTTTGCCACAAAATTTGCAACAATTTTTAGGGAAATAAACAGATGGATCGGAAGGGGTGGACCATTTTATTGAGCTCCACGTTCGCCAGATTTGAATCCATTGGATTTTTTTATGGGGTCATGTGAAAACAATTGTGTATGCAACCAAACCTAGTTCATTAAAAAAAATGAAAGCAAGATACCATGCCATATCTGATCGGGCACCCGACTATTTATTTCGAAGGTCTCGAAAAAGTCCAATGAAGAATCTGCAATGTAATTCATCCCGACTTGGTAGCTCGACATTCTCGCTAACGGAATATGGCCTCGCTGTCTCTCTTTTACAAATATTTTCAACAGTCTAAACGAAGTCAAATCAAGCTTATATAACTAAATTTTCGATTCTACGCAAATAAACATCACGGTATTGAAATGTATCGTAATGTCAACAAATGTAATCATACAATGTTACGGAAATTCATGAAGATTACCGAAATGGTTTTAAACAACTGACAATTTGAAATTATTTGTTTGAAACAGTATTTTTGATCGATACTCATATTTAAGTAGATCAATTGGTGGTTTCCCCTATGTTGATAGGCGTCGCAGGTTCGAATCCTGCCGAATGACACACATTTTCGTTATAAAATTTATCGTAATTAATCAGGCTGGTAGAAATAAATATATGTATTCTTTTTGATTTTAAACAGAATATCTACTTAAATACTAGTATCTATCAAAAACAATCTTTATACTAATAATTTTAAATTCTCATTTGTTTGAAAGCATTTCGCAAGTATTTGTGATATATATATATTAGCCATCCACATATAAACCTGTTTCGCTGTATTATAGCTCATCAGTAGGTAGAGATACATCCACTTGCTTCTGGCCGAGATCGAAACTCGACCGATTTGGTGTTAGTCGGAGTCTCTACCCGCTAAGCCATACGCGCCGGAATTGGGGAGGGGGAAATTTTAACGTGTTGTATAGAAGCAGTGTATACACACGCCAGTCACCGAAAGAACTCAATTCATTTCTGAAGAGTCACGCTTATATCGCAGAAGTGGAAACTGTTTATATATATACTGCTTAAATATATACTGCTTATATATATATATATATATATATATATATATATATATATAGGAAAAACTGCTAAAAAGTTGTTAGTCTAAAAATGTATTGTTTTGACAGTATTTGTTTATTTCTATTATTATATTTTATATTTCAGACCGTCCAAGGTCCTTCATCAGAAACAAATGATTTTGAAATTTAAATTAGAAACGTATTTCACGAGAGCGTCTGTGTATATATATATATATATATATATATGTGTGTGTGTGTGTGTGTGTGTGTGTGTGTGTGTGTGTGTGTGTGTGTGTGATTCTATATTACCAACATTTATGAAATATTATCGACACAGTATCAATCTGTACCCAACCTGATATCAAGAATTCAGCAAAGATTACTTAATATCAGGGTGGGTAAATTTAGTACTAGTTCTACCCTTTTGAAATAAATTTAGCTAAACGTATACCCGAGGATCTATTTACACATATGCGGTTACACGTTCAGTCTGCGGTTAAAAAAAAAAAGAGAGGGATTTCCTTGTACGACCCTGTCTCACAAATCGTGATACAAAGGCAAGGTATATGTGGGTTTTCAGGAAAATATACTTACACTCCCCTCTTTCCATCGCTTCAGGCACCAGTTAATGATCCGAATACCCTCTTAACGAAGATCTTCTCCCTCTTGGGTGATACCCACCGGGTATCGAGCTAATATTAATTTTGGCCCAGGGTGCTGATGGTAAGATGTTAACAGAAGAGTTAGAAAATAGAAATACTATTTGTCAATCTCAGGCATAATCATAATTTTCAGAGTTTCTTCAGAAACTTCTTTGTTTATTTTCGGATATGAAACTTAGCAGGTATGGGCTTTCGAAAAAAACATCTGAATGAGAAAGTGCGTTTTCCTTGTAAGGAAAATTTAAATCTTGTAGAACAATGGCTCACTCTGTAGCCAAGCAGTAGATCATGCCAGATCAAATATTTGTTCCTCCTACAAAGGGAGGTGCAGGTTCAAAACTTACCAGAGAACAACTTTTCTATACTAAGATTTCTCGAATGTGTAGGCTGATAGATGTAACAAGTGTAATACACAACGTTAAAAAAATAATAGAAGTAGGGCGTCTATACCAAATACGAGTATCTGCTAAATAATAATAAAATTTAAAATAATTAAAATATTGCATTAAAAATGAATCCATTATTTCTTTAGAAATGACTTTGTTTATGATGTGGAGTAGTTTTCGCACTGAAGGTTATATTCGTGATAGGTCGGTTGCTAATCGAATTAACGCACCCAAAATGTTAGGAACTTGGTAATCTTCCACTGAAAGCTGACTTCTTAGTATTCTAACTGCCGACTAATATCAACTGCCTAGTAGTTCTACTGAACTCCAATAGAACCCTAAAGAACTCCTATGAACTTCCCAAGAACTCCTCAAGAACTTCTCCCGTTAACTTCCTGTTAACTCTTATTTATATAAGAGGGAGAGTTCGTTATCTGAGGAATAGGTGAGTTTCCCCATAACAGTTAGATTAAATGACAGACACTGATAACCCAGAGCTCCTATAAAAGAAAAACCAAAACCAATGTCACTGTTTTCGGTAAAGAAAACTGGTTTCCGTTTCAAACAAATAGTTTAAACTACAATAAGTGATGTGTCATGTCTAAAACTACAATAACTGATTTGTCATGTCTAAAACTACAATAAGTGATTTGTCATGTCTAAAACTACAATAAGTGATTTGTCATGTCTAAAACTACAATAAGTGATTTGTCATGTCTAAAACTACAATAAGTGATTTGTCATGTCTAAAACTACAATAAGTGATTTGTCATGTCTAAAACTACAATAAGTGATTTGTCATGTCTAAAACTACAATAACTGATTTGTCATGTCTAAAACTACAATAACTGATTTGTCATGTCTAAAACTACAATAAGTGATTTGTCATGTCTAAAACTACAAAAGCAAACATGGCAGACGCCTCCCATGTGTTGTTATTGATTACAGAGATGAACACTGCAAATTATTCTGGAAGAACTGCAAGCAATGACCTGGTTTTTAGGGAATAAAAAACAAAAACAAAACAAAAAAAACAAATATAAAAGAAAAGTTGAATATCAAAAAGGTAAGCTGAGAATTCACTCATATCAAGTCAGTCAGTCAGTTAAGTGCCATACGTGATACACGCTTGGGTGATCATGTCTCGAAAGAAACATGACTGACTGGGCAGAAGATTATCGCGCAGTAGGCTGCCATTGCTTTCTGAGGTAGACTGGTTGCCAGCCAAGCTAAAACCCAATCTGTCCTGTTATTTATCCCATAACTGGAAGGAATAGGCGGATTATTACCTTTCCCAAGGGTATTTGCGCGTAAGTGAATGCAAGGAATTCAACTGGAATTCGAACTCGGCTACCCGGCTACTCGTTCCGAGCTGATAACCAATGCACCACATCGCACATATCAAGTAAGAATATTAAAACAAACCACAAATTTATGCACACATTTGTTGTTTTTTTTATATTCATATCCCTCAAAGAAAGGTAATAAAGCAACTATGACACTAGTGGAGGAGTTATTGTGTGCTTGAGAATCACAGAAATACAAAACATTAAAAAGGAAACAGAACAATAAAAGAAGAAAAATTAAAAAGACAGGTGATAACACCTGGCATTGTATTTACACTTTTGAAGAACTGGGACGCAAGAAGCCTGACCAGAGTTCCGAAAGTCAAAAGTGCGAGAGAAACAACTTTTAGATAAGAACTTACTGTCTGTGGCTTAAAAAATACTGGCGAAAACTACGCTAGACGACGAGTACTTTTACCAAGCTTAGCTCTGTTATAGCAATATTAAATGTAAACAGTGGAGTCATATCTGTATTTGTCTATATTTCTGAGATGAGGTAGTATTTACAGTATTTACATTATTCGGACTATTTTCCTCAACTTTGTTGCCATTTGTACGACGTTTAATAATAGATCATTCTATTTGTCTATATTTCTGAGATGAGGTAGTATTTACAGTATTTACATTATTCGGACTATCGTCCTCATCTTTGTTGTCATTTGTACGACGTTTAATAATAGATCATTCTATTTGTCTATATTTCTGAGATGAGGTAGTATTTACAGTATTTACATTATTCGGACTATTGTCCTCATCTTTGTTGCCATTTGTACGACGTTTAATAATAGATCATTCTATTTGTCTATATTTCTGAGATGAGGTAGTATTTACAGTATTTACATTATTCGGACTATTGTCCTCATCTTTGTTGCCATTTGTACGACGTTTAATAATAGATCATTCTATTTGTCTATATTTCTGAGATGAGGTAGTATTTACAGTATTTACATTATTCGGACTATTGTCCTCTCCTTTGTTGCCATTTATGCGACGTTAAACTATCGCCCGGTTCACACTCCACCCACATCTATTGAACAGGTGAAGAGGCTCATCCCTTGTTTCCTGTTTAGGATGCGGTTTTCGGCTTTCTCTTTTCCATTCTTTTTACCCTTACGTAGCCCCCTGCGCATCAGTGGCGTTACTGCCTTGCTCGGGGTGATATGATTAAAAAAAAAAAAAAAAAAAAAAAAGATCATTCTAATTGTCTATATTTCTGAGATGAGGTAG